>LYUA01000395.1:158099-171052 GCA_002093875.1 Calopteryx splendens
TTTGCAACATGTGAAAATAAGGTCTACAGGATTCTCTACACGGCAAGTTTAAGATGACTCTAATAGCTGTGCTCTAATAGCATTTACTAACTGTGAAAGATAGCTATGGTTACTAATTTTTTTTCTGAAGCTTCTGCCATTGCTTAAGTTTTGTATGACTTGTAAACATATTTAATAGAAGAAATCTTTTTATCAAGGATTGAATTATTATTGAATGAATATTGGTATACAGTCTAACAGACATACGTATTTGTCATATAGTAAATTGGTCAAATGACGTGCATCTCAGAACATTGGCAGAATTGTATCTCATCAGCAAATTTAACTAAAGTATTTCAAGAAGCCATGTTTCAAACTTCAGTACATATTTGTCAAAGACCTTTATAAAAATGGAGATTAGCCATTAGTCCTAAAATGATAAACCTTTGAAACTTTTCATTAAACTCTATGCATATTCTCAATATATCTGTCTTGAGAATACTCTTTTGATTTCTTTGGCTCATAATTCTTCAAGAGCAAGTTAGTATTTGATCAGAGATGTACACCAATTATCACCCTTAATGTAAATAACAGTAGATTGAATAGTGGAAGGGTTAAAGGTAAATTCAATCAGTGTTATGCTATTAAATTTGCCTTTTGTAGAATGAATTATTCCTCTTCTTATACAGATGCATTTATCTTAAATTGACTTTTTCATTTTTAAATCATTACATTCTTTAATATAAGCAAAAGCTATTACATATTAATGACATGACATAATTTAAATTTATTACTTTATTCTTAGAAATTGTTTGTTTCTCTAATTGAAATGGAATGATGAAATTTTTGAGTATGTAGTTAATTTAAATTCTTAAAATGAAAATTACACATGTGATTCTTGTTTCTGCATTTTATGGCACTAAATGGTAGGTTTCTTCACGGAGAAAGAAAGTGTCTTGGAGATAACTGACTCAATGAGCAGAAAAGGTGAGGGGGAGATTTGAATTCCCTTGCTTATTTTACAAGCCATTAACTCTCCTTTACCATCTAAAAGTAAATATGTGCCCTTTCATAGCATTTTCCCAGTTTTTACTACTTCCCTTCATTAACATGTCATGTTTGCTTATGAAAAGGTTTTGTCTCCTGATAAACATACTGGTATACATCCTATATGCTATGTCTGATGCTAGGCCAGGCTGTGTTTCAAGGCATTCAATGTTGCAAAACTCATTTATCTCTGTAGGGGACCACCATGAAGTTATTTGGTACCAGCTATGTTCCTAATAAAAAAAGAAAATGGCTTAATTATTTTTTATATCAACTCGATAAAGATGTATTTGTATCATATGTAGCCACAAAATTGTGAATCACACAAGTGGAGAGAAAATTTGCATTTTGAGATGAATAATTTTTGTTTGTTGGAGGTTTCAGATGAGATGATTCGATGAGCTCTGCATGATTCCTGGGTTTTTTCCATGTTCATTACCTTGAATGAACAACAGTTTTTGCTGGGATTTTCAACTCTTTGGCATGAAGACAGCAGATGGATTAATGTCGGTGAAACTGTTGTCCATTCAAGCCAACAAACACAGTGAAAACCCTGAAATCAGCTAGAGCACATGAATAATTTTTGATAGATTGGTTATTTATGCTGCAACAGAGAGCTTTTGAGAACACACCATTTTTGCAAGCCATGTTTATAGTAGTTATAGGCAAAGATATACTTTTTTTTGCCTAGTTTTAGGCTGTATTGGCAATCTCTGAAGTCATAAATTCTTATTAAAAAGAAATGTATAATTTTTATAAATATGATTGCCTTTCCTATTTAGAACATATCATGCTTTTGGGATTCTGGAGACTGATAAATATGTATTTACGTATTTTTATTTTTTTCTTAATGATTTTACATTATTTGTACTTTCTTGGGATATAATATGGGGGAAGTACTAAAGGTATACATGAAAAAAATCTAATTAAGGATTTTTTTGAGGTCCCCTGAATAAGTTTTAGGCCAATTTTCCATTGTGTGTGTATTAGTATGAATTCATGTACATGAATGCTAATACAGTGAGCATGGTAACTTAAAAAATAATAAACTGATATGAGTAAAATGAAATTTCATATAGGTGTCCATTATATTTTCATTGAGAATATAAAAACTGATTGGATTTTGGCCAAAATAAATCCATGGGAAGCAAGTTTATTATCAACTGACAAAAACTGAGTCAATTTAGTACATATTTTATTGATTTCCTTAGCTAAAACTTAAACTAGGTTAAAATTATCTTATATCTAAAACTAAAAATTTCCAGGTTCAATGTTTTATTTTACATGAGTTGTATTTACTTTTAACATAATATATAATCATCTCTTTCTAAAACTAAATTATTGGGATATACTGTATGTATAACAGATACACATATGACCTAAAATAAAGATTGACTCTTTACCAATTGTATCTTATAGTTAAGGTAAATGCTTTTTAACTGCAGTGTTGTAGAATATTAAACCCTCTCCCCCTTAGTTTCAGTTAAATTTTCCTAAAATTTGCTATCCCAAATACTTATCAATGCCTTATGGTTCCATTATAAATAAAAACAAATGGTGGGAGATCCAAGAAACACCATTTTTAAAAACTTGAAGAATTATGCTTTTTTTCCTTTTGAATCTGTTTATGTATGTGACCATAAGTAAAATGCGCAGACGATTATTACAATATCACTATAGTAAAAATTATTTTTAAACCAAGTGAAGGAAAGCATTCTATAATTATAAAAGAAAAGGCAAGTTCAAATATTCCTTTAGTTTCCTGGTTATTGGTTTGAAAAGAGAGAACCTTGTTAAGGAAATTACATAACATATTAGGCCGTGAGAAGAGATGAATATATTAATTCTTCTTGGCAAAGATACTATGTGCAGAGGATCTGATAAAACAAAATTGTTGATTTAATCCTTGGTTTTATTAAGATAATATATTATGTCCAGTGGAGTGGTAGGCATTTTTTCAAAATATGTCCATGCCGATGGAAAATTTAAAATAATGTATGCATACATAAATTGTTACTTAAAATGCATTTTTAAGTAGGAAAGTGTGAAGAAAGTACCTAATTTCATGGCTTCCTCAGGTGTGTCATTTTATTTGTTTGGTTTATTTTGTAGCATGAGTGTGAAATATTTTATGTGCTCTTTGTAGGAAGTATGTTAAGAATTATCTGTGAGATTTTAGTTTTATCATCAGTACCATGCATCTTTAGAAAATAGTATAGCTGTCCTGTTAAAATGCAACATCACATCATGCTTTCACATAAATATGAAAAAGTTCATATGATATTGTTGTATGACGAGCAGCATAAAATAATTATCATGGTCACTTGGAAAAAAATATCAATTTTATTCTTAAAAAGTAAAGATTTCCAATGGTAGTGTCTTATAAATATCAATTATGTATGTATGGAAAATTTTTAATGATATTTAAAAAAAATTCAAATGTTGACTGTATCGGGCGAGTTCAAATGTTTGATAAATTTTTTTTTTTAATATTTTTGACAAGGATTGAGATTTTATTCATTTAGGTAGAATAGGTAACTCTTAAGTGGCAGAAAAATTTTTTTGCGTGAAATTTGGCTAACACAAGTTTGGATTGGTCTCCTACATTTTGTGTTATTCTGTTTCTATTGTATTTATTAGTGATGTCTCAATCAAAAGGACCTGATGGAAAAAATTTCAATAAAAATTATTTTCCAGTTGCATTGATTATAAAAATAATTTTAAATTTTTATTAAATTTTGTATTTGGGTTTTAATACATATATTTTATATTTATAAATTCTTTGAGATTTATTTTTCTTGAGAAATTGTTGAGGAGGTCCTTCACTTTTAGCTACTTTTTAAGTTATGGCCTAAAATGCAGCCACGTACATTGAAAGTGAGAATCAGATACCATATATTAACTAAGCAATGGCTGAAAGTATACAGTAATGCCGAATGCATTTTGTATAGTTTCCAAATTAAACCTCATTCAGAATGTTCAGTTACAATAGCAAAGGCCATTATTTCTTTTCCTGAGTTTCTAATCTAAAGTTCAACTATCAATTCATGTTACATGGCAACAGTGATATTTCAGAACCAAACAAACTATATGATTTGTAATTTCATTAATTTGTATGTTGTAATGAGTAAAAAGATAACTATGGTGAGGGGTAATTGGGAGAAATGTGAACCCTTTAGGAAATGGATTGAAGCTGAATACAATTCATATTTAGTTTGACTGATGACTTAAGTATTTGCGGTTCTATAAAAATATAAGCCATAATGTTAACTTCTTTTAAGTGCCATTTCTCTGTCAAGCCCTAAAAAATTCAAAATTTATAGATGTGTAAGATCTGATAATTTCTTAATCTCCTCAGCATTTTAGTGGGTCAATTTGCTGCTGTGTTGTGATTAATGTTAATGAATACATTTAATTTTCCACATTATTTATGGTAATAGGATACTGTTAATGTATTTAGGGTGACCAGTTGATTCACATTTAGGCACAAATTCTGGGTTCAAGCCATCAGTTATTTGTTTTCTAAACATCCTGCATGTTAAGTTTTTGATCATATGGGTACATATATAAGTACCCTAGTTATGATTATAAAGTGCATGAATTTTTAAAGCATGTCAACTGTTTCCAAGTTTCAGGTTTTTTTAACTGTATAGATTATATAATTTTTTCCAATGAAAGTTACCAAATTATTTATCATTCAAAAAACAAAATTATAAATTTTTATTGCATATGTTTATTTGATATAGTCATTCTTTAAGGAAACTAAATCTTTTCAAAGCAGTTTTTTCATGAATTGCTACAAGCTGCCAATATGTGCCTAACAGGTTATAATCCATACTAATTTTTGCAGTGTTACTATATATGTTATTTTTGGTGTGATTATTTTATTCCCGAAAGTTTACATCAAAGGAATTTTTTTCTATCTTCGGTTGGTATATACATACTTCTTTTTTCTAATGTGATGCCTATTTAATGCCAGAAGCTAAATACATTTGGTTTTTCTGTTTTGTCCTTCTCATTAATAGCTTTGGGCTTATTGTTGGTCTGTTGTGTATATTTTGTCATGGTTATGACTTAATATTTTTTGCTCATATCTTCAGTTAACTTATTTTCATCCAAGATTTTTGTTGAGATTTAATTTTTCTGAAAAAATGCTCTATTTTTACTTGTGGTACCTCATTAAGTCAGATTTAGCCAACCCATTCAATTTATTATTGCTGGATTTGCTTTTAATTGTCATTGATGGTGTACCTCCAGATTTTAAAGCAAATCTCAGCCCTATGAGGCATTTGGTTCAAATTTCTCTTGCTATAAACATTGTTTCAATATCATGTGTGGAAACATTTTTTTTATTTGCTTAGCTTTATTGGAGAATCTTTATGAAGTCTTGCATCTGAATTGCCATTCTTTGGCTGAGAACCTTCATTTGGCCTGCATTGGAGTGTGGAAATGAAAGTATTTTGTGTTTCTGTGTATATATAAATAGTTATGCTGAACTAGTGTTTAGTTAACAGTCTGCTGCTTTTCTATTATTTCTGTCCTCTCCTCATACCCCTCATTGCCTCTCATAAATGTGCTTATCCACACTCACCCTAAACTCTTGCACTGCACAATGCTGCCTAAACTTGGGCATTGGTTGTGAACAGCATGGTGGTTTTCTCTTCCTACCCAACCAGATGTCCCGTAGTAGCTCCATGAGCTCACTCTCTCGTGAGGTGCAAGGGTTTATGGCCCCCGACAGGAGAGGGCATGGGATCTCGGTGGGGCACCGACCCATGGCCACTACCAAGGTAAGCTCCATGGATATATAGTCCTCACTTTTCCCCCACTTTCTTTGCCCAAGAACCAAAACCAAATTTTCTGTGATCAATCACTTCTCGGTCATATTTTTGAACATGTAGATGTTTTTCGATAAACTTTTGGCTGAAAAATTTGAATAGAAGGCATGTAATGGGAGAGTGTTGTAACCCTTCATTGGTTATGATGTTTCATCAAACACATACCCATATTAATTTAACTACTCTGTTCCCTCAATTGACTTGAGATGCCAAAACAAATTATCTGTTGTAGATAAAATTTTATTTCTTTAATACTTAATTATTTTTTTTAATTTTGTATTAATTTGGAATTATGGTGATAAAGAATGAGTTTTCTTTGGCATAGAAGAGATTGATCCCTTTGTTTTTTTTTATTTCATTTGTTCTTCTGCATGCTACTTTGGTACTTTTCTTGGTATTTTCATTTAGAATGGTTTTGATTATGTACCGCATCTGGTGTTGTTATTTTTATCTAGAAGTTTGAAAGGAAATATGAAAAAAAAGAGGAAGGGAGAAATTATTACTTTTTAGATTCAACTATTTTTTCTGTTACCTCTTGTGATCTGAAGTGGTTCCAGTAATAGCTAATCTAGATTGCGGATATTATTATTTGACATGAGCATGCTTAGTTAAAAAATTACAGCATTGAGACAAAGAGGAGTTTTTGAGGGTACAATTTGGGCAGGAGAAATATTTTGCTAGGAACTCTTACTTTCAATATCTCTGAAGCATTGCAATAATAATCCATTAATTTTGCCACACATCCCATGAACCTTATGACTTTGATGTGACGAAAGGACTTTCCTGTTAAATCAAAGATGCAAAGAAAAATAAAGTGGTTAATCAAGACAAACTATGGATCATAGCGTTGTTTGGCTCAGAAACCTGGTGTTTGAGGCAAGAGGGTGAGGGTAGTTTAGAGACCTTTAAAATATGGGTGTTGGTAAGAATTGAGAAACTAAGTTTGAGAGGGATGAGAACCTAAAAACAAAGTTTCAAATCTGAGGGGGAAATCTAGGAAGTTGGAAGTTGATGGGTGAACTCTAAGGAAGGTAGAAAAAGTGAGTGGGGGAACTATTGAAAGGTAGTGGGATGCTGAAGGCTGTAGTAGAAGGGAGGGTGTTAGGTGAATAGGATAGAGGAGGGAAGACAGTAGACTTTAAAAAAAAACTGAGGAGGGAAATAATGTGGAGCTAACAAGAGGAAGTTCATGCGATGCATAGTACTTGTTATTAATTGTTAGGGACCAACAAAAACCTTCCTGAAATTGATGACTGATTTAGGATTCTTTAAATAATGTGATCTGCTTATGAAATCATGATTAGCTATTAAAGCTGAAGTATCAATTTGCCTGTGTTTTTAAGTTCAAAGCTGAAAAAAAATTTACAACATTCAACATTAAAAAATGGTTTCCTATAAATGTATTTACAAATATATTTAAGTACATACATCTTTGTTCTTTTCCCAGTTTTATGCTCAAGAGTTGGGAAGAATGGATAGCCATTTCGCATGAGTATTGGAACAAGTAAATTCTCGGACAAGTAATATTTGTATACCTGTGTGTTATAGCACTTCTTAGCTTTCTGTTTCATTATTTTTATGGTATATGAATGGTTTTATATATTTCAGTCATTCTTTCTTTCATGCGTGGATTTTGCTCAGTTATCACATCTTATTGGACAGATATCACCAGCAGGTTAATTGCATAGTTTGTTGCAATTGCATATGTTTTTTGTGAGCTTATTTTTTATGTATTAGGTAATTTGCAACTCATTGTTAGATTTCCTATACTGTTTTTTAGGTAACATTGCTAATAATTGTTTCCTCTGATTTCATGAGTCTTAAGAATGGTGTGTGTGTTTCTTATCATTTTCCCATTGTGCTTGTTCAGAAAGCTTTACTGCATGTTGCATAGTTTGTGATTCCTCTTCATGTAATTTTACTTTGGTGGTTTTGAGTGGATTGTTTCTATGTATGCATGTGCTGCAATATATTACTAATAATGTTGGTAACATGTATACCTATTTCATGGCTGTTTTTGGTTATTTTACGCAATATCATGCCCACCAGATCAAAGGAAGTAATGAGGATCAGCTTTGCATTATAAGAATTTGAATACATGTCAGAAAAAAAATGTAAAAAAATGGATATGGTGGTTTTTACAACAGTTGCAGAGCATTCTTCCTTGTTTTAATCCCTGTAAGTTAACTGTATATCATTTGATCCAATCAATAAATTGGATATTAGTCTGGTAAACTTCCAATTCAATTAATGAACAGTAAGCAATCAGTATAAATTGGTTTTTGGAGGACTCTGGGACTAATCACTGTGAAACTTCTAAGCCTTGCCTAACACAGCACTAAATGCCCTAAAGCAACAGATTATGATGAGCTATTCTTTAAATCAGCAAACCTTCTAAATACCTCCCTTCACTCCATCCAAAATGCCTAATCTTTTCCTCTCACTGTATTGCATACCCAACATTCTACCCTCTAAATCACTGTTTACAGCATTCTATTGCAACTCAATATGCTCTCCATCCACTACTCTTGCCTTCTTTGGATTTTTCCCAACTACCTTCTCTCTTCCCCAAGTATGCCAAGAAACACAGTTTGTTTTCCTTTCTCTCCCAATCCAATTATGTTTAATCGTATTAATTTTATACCTTTGCCATTTATAACTATGTACAAATATTATTTGACACTGAATGCTGATGTGGAAAATTGGCATGCTGGAAGTGCTCATTGGTACTAGTACCACTGTATTGTAATTTTTGAAATTGAATTTGCAATATTAGCTCTTGTATAGGTTTAAACATGCACAGTGAGAACTTTTAGACTTCTTATAAAAGAGGTGTTAAGGAAAATTATAGGTTATATTGTAGATGAAACCCTATTTGGATTATAAAAGAATTGCCGAATTATGATAAGAGATGATATCAGCAAGATTCATAAATTGATATATTTCGTATATTTTGCATACAGACATAGAACTAGCAGTACAGACTAGTGTGAGGTGACTTGCAGCTGACCACATCTGACAGAAGTGAAGTTGGTCCCAATTGAAATTATTATATCATTGAAACTAAGTACTGTACAGCAATTGTGTTAGCATTTTTTTAAAGGCCATCAATCCAATTTGCTTACAGTGCAATACATTGTGTGCTTGATGCTCCCCTCTCTTCCTCTAGGTAGGGAAATGGTGCAACATTTCTGGGTGTGCTTCCATGCTTCACTATTTGTCTAGGCAAAACACAACATGACTGTTCATGGTATTGTTTAAAAGGTTTAAATGAGATCTATAAAAATGTATGATGTACTTCACAGTAGTCTGAACTGAAGAATTTAAAAATTGTTTTCTTGTGAACTGGTGAACACTTCTGGCATTTCAACTGAACATATTTAATCATAAGAGATAAACCCACTTGATTTTTCCTCAATTTTTATTTAAACATTACCAAGGTTTCGACTATCCAGTCATCTTCAGGTGAACTGCAGCTGTAGTACTACTGTAGTTTACTTGAATATGACTATAGTCGAAACCTGGGTAGTTTTAAAATAATAATGTGGAAAAATCAAGTGTTATCATAACTTATGATGAATTGTTTGCTCCAAGTTACAATGTGGCTAATACCACCAACTATGACAATTTTTGCTTATACAATGTGACGAACATACATGTTGACATTTTACGTCTAAAAAAAAGAGAGAAAAACTTGTCCACTTGCCATACTCCATCCTCGGGAATGTCAGGAGCTTATGACATTTCACAAAATCAATGTGACTCCTGCAGTCTTTCGCAGCATGAATACTTTACTTCATGGTTTGTAGATTGTTGATAAGGTAATTTGTTTGGTTATTACAGCATTCAATTTGAGAATCAAATAATAAATTCAATATTTAATGCTGGAAGACAATCATGCAAGAATAAAAAACTGTGAGAGAAATAGTTTTCTTCACATCCTTTCCTCAAAACCTTTGTGTCCATTATGAGCCATTTTGACTCCAGTACATGCTTTAAAAATAAAATCATCTAGCTCATATTAACTTATCAATCTGCAGTCCTGTGCTCCAACCTGATGACTCAATCAGAGCCGAGTGTACCCCATATTTTTATGTTTGGACTGCAACTAATACATACATTATTGGAACCTTCCCTATTCATTGAACTATATATAGGCATTAATTTTTACTTTTAATTGTGTTGTCATCAGTTATTGAGAAACATTTTTTGAGGCTGAAAGAATAAATATTCATCCATAAGTTTTATCTCTTTAATTTACTATATTACCTCCTTAAATAAGTGATAATATTTTATTAACAAATATATGATTAAAACAGGCTCATTTAGTTACTATTTCTTATTTAATCATGCAATTATCATGTTCATTCATATAAATTTTATTGCATTTATGCATAGGTTTTATTTTGTAACATATAGTTAAATATTGATGGCTGAGAGGTCATTTTTTCCAGGAATGTCATTCACAGAGAACTTCAAAGTTTAGGCTTTCAATATTTCCATGACACTAGTAATGCTATTCAAGTACTTGTTTTATTTTAATACCCTGGATGTGTAAAAAAATTAATTAGAGACAGGAAGGACCATGATCAGGCCTTTTTCTCTTTCCCAAGATGACACATACATCTGGTTGAATACATGCTATGGTTATCCATTAAAATAATAAATTTAACAGGAAAAAAGTTAACCCCTATTGGTCGAATGTATCAATTAATTACTTGGAAAAACATCTAAAAACTAATCTGAGATCAGTAATTAATTTTGTGCATAAATTAAAATTGTGTATCATTTCTTTCCTCAGATAAATCATTAGCAAACATTAATGTCAATATTTTTCTTCTTAGCACTACTTCCAGCTAATTTTGCTATATATAGTGCATCAAAGATTATTCACTTCTCTGTTTGGTATTGCATGCCACATTACAATTCATTTTTTTATTTGATACCTATATTGTGTACAATCCTTGTAGTTAATTTATTTGATACTTCATGCATGTAGGAATCAGCATCTATGCCATTCAGCTCATGACTTTCAAGCTGACTTATTTTTTATGTAGCACATCTGCTTTCTGATTCCTCACAAAACTCAAATGTAACTGTTAAATTTGTGTATCTTTCATTAAATATTAAATTCAAAATTAACACTCAAGTAATGATCATGAAATACCTATGTGCAATTAATGTAGATTCAAATGACTTGTAATGGTCATTGCACATTCATATCTCTTACGTAAAAAAAGTCCCTTAGGTAAGAGGAAAAGAAATGAGTAAAGTTTTGTTTTCTATTAAGGAAAATAAGTCTGTGCATGTATGTATACTTTAAAATGAACCATTAATGATTTAATACTATTGCATTCTCTATATTTTCAGCCTCCTCTCTATCAAGAAAATCAATACCATCCTCAGTCAAGTTTGCACTACTAACAATGTGCTGAGAATATTTAAGGAAAAGTTTGAAGCATCATAGATTTGGGCAATGAAAGATCCTGTTATTGATGTTTTTCTCTTATTTTTGACAGCTGTTTTACAGTTGTTAATTTAGCCATCAACCACCAGTAACTGAGATTACTTGTAAACATTGGTGCTTGTATTTTTAATCAAATGGGAATGTGATTCTTGTTATAAGAACTTCATCAGAAACTGGAACTTTTAGTATTTTATCACTATACAGGGGTGGAATTTTCTCATTATTGTGGCATTCTCTATAGAAAAAGAAAATGGGTTCTCATTATTCAGTTCTTCTAATTTCTTTTTAATGTGTATTTTTTTAGTGCTTCATAATTCAAGGTTTCGTGTGTCCATTGTTTGAAAAATCAGAAAATAACTTGTGTTATTGAATGATGACTGTATTGGGTGAAAGCATAGATAATGTATGTATCAAACAATAGGATTTTCTCTTGCCCTATCTGTATTTGGAAGATTTTTGAGTGCATTTTGTTTCGAAATGGAAAGAATGTGTGGGATATGATCTCTTGTTAGTTCTAATTGAAATGATTGTTTTCAGTGTGTAATGTTTGTGTAAATGTTGCTATGTCTGTGGCAATTTTGTGCCCACCCAAATGATGGGACTCATGCAATGTGATTGAGGTACTTTTGCTGAAAAAAATAAGAACATTTGAGAGACCTTATAGATGGTGTGGCTGGCAAGTTCCTTAACACAAGTGGCACCCGTAGTATGCAAAAGCTTATTCTCTCATGTGAGAATGTGTAGTACATTTGTTGAAATTACTTTTTCCAATGGAAGTGTTACTCAAGTGACCCAAGTAAGTTATTTTGTTATTGTATAATGGTGCCTATTCATAGTGATTGGATTGGTGGCATCACATCAAATATTTGGGCTGTGGTGAATGTGTATTTTTTCCTCCTTGGTCTTCACTCTGAAATTTTGAAAAAAAATTGTTTGAATTTGGTTTATTTTATTTTGTATATAAGTTCCAATGGGAAGTGGGTATTGGATTGTTGATTTTGTAATATAGTATTAAATTAATTATCTGTAAATGGCATTGATTTTCTCTGAATGGAAGTAATTACATGCAAAAATTAATAGAAAAAATCCTTTTAAAATTGAATAAATAGTATACATGTCATTTGTTTTATCATATACAGAACGCTTGTGATTACTATATTATTGCGTGTATACTATATTTTTTGTATATGCTGATTATCATGCTATTACATATTATTATGTGGAAGCTTTGTGTAATTATTATACAGATTATATTGATACTGAAAGGTGGTATTAGCATATATAAAAGAGACTTATTGACTTAAATCAGTTCATCACTGATGGTCAGTAGCTGTATGATCAATTAATCATTCCAAAATGAGTGTCGGCTAGTACTTTGGAATTAGGTACATTATCAGGGAATTAGTTTTTCTGTCCTGGTTTACTGGGTATTGTGAAGGAATACTGCTGAAAATCTGTTTGTGCTTTCAGTCTTGAGCATTGGGATTATAGTTTTCGACTTGAGTACTGTCACAGCCTCCAGCTTTGACTTGATAGGGTAAGCAGTCAACACATCCTCCCAGAAAGGGAGAGTGCCATTCTGGTCCAAACTTTTTGCAGTTTGAAATCAACTTTTTTCCAGC
>LYUA01000395.1:171064-204641 GCA_002093875.1 Calopteryx splendens
TGCCATTCTGGTCCAAACTTTTTGCAGTTTGAAATCAACTTTTTTCCAGCTTGTCTACTACAATGCTTTTTCACCATTGTATTGTTTCCTATTCCCATTCTATATGCTGCATAATGTCAAATTGTTAAAAGAGTAGTTGGAGTCTCTTCCTTTAACAATGAGGTGTTTTTTGCTGTTGGCTGATGTATTGCCGAGTTATATTTGGGACTACATATTTATTATATTATAAATTGTTTAGTTAAGGAAGACTCGCACAAAAATTCTCATGTTCCAATTTTTACTGTTTTTCTATTTCACTGTTTTTTTATTATTAGATTTGCATGATTGACCTGAAATGGGAAGAGTTTTTGAACATAATGCAAATGTTGTGTATACATCCAGATACATTACAAGTACAGGATGGCTAAATAATGAGTCAAGGACCTTGAAAAGACTGGAAACAGCCCGTGAGTGTCCCTTACTTTCTGAAATTTCATGAAAAATCAGAGATCAGTTGGTGTATTACCAGTACCAAGAAATTGATGCCTTGCCTCTGGAATGAAATTACCTCCAGTAATGGTACTGAGGTAAAAAATACTTTGATCATTTTATCATGTCAGATCTTAGCTATTTTATACAGAGTACATGTTGATTTTTGTTGTTTTATTAATATATTGTTGAAATCCAACCCCTAGAAGCATTGGAGCCATTTTATATCCAAAATACCCATCAATTTAGAGGTAAGGTGGTGTGTCATCTTTAAAATTTTTAAAAATGTTTAAAGAGAAGGTTTATAAGGCTTGATGACATTCATTTCTCCAACGAAAACGTCCGTTTTATGATTTTTTTGCTGGATGGTGGAGAATGTTCAGATTGCTTCTTCACTTTATAAAACAAATAGAGTTATATTGCTAATTATGCTCTGCAGAGAGTTGCCTCCTTATTAATTAAACTTCAGTTTCTTGTGTTATTCTTGCCACATAATTGGTTAAGTTTTTAAATATGTGGTCTCTAAAATATTTGCAGTTTGTATTTCCAAAATATAATAGATGAAATATTATGAAAAAGATGAAGCAAAATAAGATAAATCGAACCAAGTACGATTAAAGGTGGAACATAATGAGGTGGAAATGAATTTTATGCAACAGTACATATACAAGTACATATTATAGTTGATCATGGTTAATACTTAATTGCATATGTATTACAAAAAGTGCTCAATTCCATGTGTACCTATCTTATTTTTGGAAGAAAAATAATTGTTATATCACTAGCTAATGGGGTGTTTTTTATATCCCCACAGTTCTAGAACCTATTCTAATATGATATTTAAGAGTTATTATAGGTACTTTTCAACAAAACACTACAAGAAAAAATACTAGGGTCTTGTGTTAAAGATTCTTTATTGTTATGCTTAATGCATATCTAGGACCTGCAATATAATGAAAAGGGGTTTTATTTAAGTATTCATGTTATTAAACTTGCATAGTGAAGGGGGTTTGTGTGTTAAATCTCCTCCCAAAGACAATAAATAATGCTTATAATGTTCAAAGTTTAGGGATATATTAGAGACAAAAAGTGATGAAAATCATAATGGAACATTTAAATACAAGAAACTATTGATTGTGTGTGTGACGTGGATTTGAATTACCCACCCTCCCCTCCCCCATAAGAAGTTAACTGGCTTTGCCAGTTTTGTAAAGTAGAAAAGTTTAAAATTAATCTCAAATGTCATAAAATGAGAACCATAAGGGAGTGGAATTTTCCAATTGCCATCTCATAGCTCTACTGTTCTTCCATTACCAAAGGTGGAAGAAAGTGTATTCACATTATGGCGAACAATAATATGGAAGTCTGCCACAATAATTATCCTGAAGATTGGTTTGACAAGTGAGGTTAGAGCTACATACCACCTGATAAGTCTCGTATTAACGGCAGGAGATCCTTTCCTAGCTCCGCCTGTTTTCCCATTACTTTTGATACCCGGGAAATTCACACCGCATAGGTTTAACTGGAAGGGTAAACCAATTGGATCGGTCCTGCCCCCCCCCCTCAACTAACTAACTAAATACTCCTGCTGACTAGGATACCACGGAGGTAAATCATGAAATCCATTACAAAAATTCGATCCGCTAATTTAAATGCAGTGTCTCACAAATAACCAAAATGCAAAATTCGAGTTGTGATTTAAGCTATTGATATTGTGATTAACGTGTGCACGTAGGCGGCTGACGCGTACTACTACCGGCGGATGTCTGTCTTTACGTTTACGGGTCCTTGAAGGATGCGTTGATGCCTCCTTTTCGTGATTTCTTCTGGAAGTGTTCATTCATGTTTAGGTTCTGCTGTTCGCATGCGTATGCAGTGTCACTTCACGTGCGTGTGAGTTTCGTCACTTCCGTGTTTTTTTAGAAGAGGGATATCCTCTGCTGAAAAGTGGTGGAGTAAAAAATTCTCAGGAGGCTAAATATTTCAAGGAAATGTGAATCATGCCAACGCAGGCTGGAAATTCATTTTACCGCGGATTAGTGGCTCGCTGGAGATGCGGGAGAAGTTGTGGGATATCGAGAGAAAACCAAATTCTGATTTTTGTTTAGTGAAGTGAATAACTACTTCACCATATCGAACCCGGGAATTCCTTATTTTCCTTATTTCATTGAAATAAAGGAATAGTCATAAAAGGAAATCGTCGGTACGCCAAAAGCTGTGATTCGAGATATGAATTTTGGAAACTTGTGTTGCATAATTGAATGAATGACGAGAATCGAAGACGATACGAATGCGCGAATCGAAGACGATGGTGGATGGGAAAATGAGGAAGTTTGTTGGTGAAATTCGGAAACGGTAAGCGTTGTTAATAATTGATGTTAGAAAGGCGAGGACAATCCAGGAAGAGATACGGCAAAATTGCATACTTGAAGGGTGGGAGAAACAATATGGAGATGAAATCCATAGTGTATATGTAAAGGTTTTCGGACTCTAGATGTGTCGTTTTTGAAGTTTGAATTAAATTTTGAGAGGTACTGTTAAAATACGTTCCACTTGGAAGAGTACCATACACACATACGATATATAAGAACACACCGTTCCCTTTCGGGGAAGGCAGATTAAAAAAGTATGATTTTAGATCGTTACAGGAAACTCACCAATGCTATGTAACTCACTAATGATAATAATTTTGTCATTTTATTTTAATATTGGTGCTAAAAAATTTACAAAATGAAAAAAAAATTTAAATATAATAAACGAAAGCGATCATTATCATTGCTTAATTATGCATTAGCGAAAAGTCCGCTATTGCATTTATTAGTTCCAATTATTTTCCTTTCATCCGGTACCCACGGTAAGGTGAGTAGACGTAATGTTTATTTGCAAGTTTTTCTTACTCAATTGCGTAGCGAGGCATGACCGATGCGGGAAATCGAGGAGTGAACAAAGAAAACGTTTCCGAGTCATATTTTTAGCGGCACTCATCCGTAGCAGAATTCAGTGTTCGGCCTTGAAGCATGAGCATAATTACCAGTGGCTGCACTTACCATGATCACTGTCGGTCGTGTTACGGTCGTCGGGTATTCCATACTACCTCATAGAGGACCGTAAAAAGTAGTTATCATGTCTCACGATGAGTGGGCCAAATTAGCAAACTGACGTCAGTCATTTCGTCGACATCCCCATTCTTCAGGATTCGGATGCGTCACAATTTTACTTAAATATGTGTATGCACTGTAAATGTCGCATTAACAAAATGTAATACGCTTTAAGTCAAATATTGCGAATTCGTTGATTCGCTAAGAAAATAGTTTGCCTTGAAAGTGATACAAGGTGAGTAGTTATTCATTGACAAAGGTAAGATTTGGAATGAAGAATATAGCGGTAAGCAAATGAGGCGAGGTCCATCAATCAGATGACAAATGTGAATTAGCATGTTACTCTTATACAGTTTATTAATAACATACTATTATAACAGAGGTGTTAAACTTGTCTCAAAGGGAAGAAGGTTTGCGGAAAAAGAGGTAAATTGGCTAGTGATTGAAAACTCTCTCCACCTTTTCTAAACACCTTTTCGAAATATTTTTGGCCCCACTAGGGTTCAATATTACGGCACTTGACATATTTTTCAAGTCGTTATTGTGTGGCATGAGTGTACAAGACATTTTTGTGTGCCAATTTACAAACTTAGCCGTGACCATTTCGAGCTTTCTACTAACCATTCCAGTTGGAAAATTATAATTTACGTGTGATTGTAAATCGAATGGTAAAAATGGGTATTTGCAGGTACAAAACAGATTTTGAGAGAGGGGCCGTGCCAGCAATTCACTCGATTCTGAGGGTAGAAGGTGCTGCAGAAAGATACTACTTCCCGATACGAAAATCAGTACGCTGACAGAGTTGGATTGAGTTTTACTTGAAATAAATACTTTTAGTCCGGGTAGGAAGAAGCCCGAAACAATTTTTTACTATCTCTGTCATTAGACAAAAAAGGCAATGAAATATATTATGTAATGACCTAATAAATTTATTAAATAATATAATAATATGCGTCGTAATAAATAAAGAAAATTCCTCCTTTAGGGCTAGCTGCCCATTCTCACAAGATTTTCCCTAAAATCTCCGTCTTTTCCTATCTTTTCATCTCTCCAGTTTTTTCAAAGAAACTAGGTAACCGTACTTTAGCGGAGTCACCAGCTATTATTGTGAATATTGCGCATACGAATGTGCAGTATTCACAATGCAAAAATTATTCGCCTGAACCGGGACAACAACCCGGCTACTCAGGCGTCCTCTTCAAAATTCAGTGTAAGACGATACCTGAGTTGTTTAACTGGCTTACGCGGCCGGAAATCGATGATCCCGGTTCAGACGAATGAATTTTTCGCCTTTCTCCATCAGTTTGTTGAAACGACTTCTTCAGAGTGTTAGATAATTTTCCAGAATGTAATTCTCCCGAGTGAAGATGTGGAAATTATGTGTACCTACACCGTCTACCATTCAGAATGCGCGTGCGGAATACTAGTCGTTCGATGAATACCTGGAGGCTTTTTCCTGCCCATTGTCTGTAATTTTATTCAAAAACCAACATTACTATTATTTCATTGCTATATTTATTTTAATCATAAGTTAATGTACGATGTTACTACGATTTATGATAGAAATGTTATAAATTCAATAATTAAAAATAATGTTTTTAGAACCTTAAAAATCCTCTTTTATTGTTCGATATATTCCTCCTGTAGGGTTTTTAGAATAGGTTAGGAGGCAGGCCCCTGAGGTGGCAGTTGGCGTTTAGGAAATACCATACGGCCGTATGGTGGACCCTTGCTAAAGATTCCCTTCATCATCTCATTTCAAGTTTTAATTACCTAAGCCTTCTACGTTAAATTCACTTGTTATATTTTCGACTGTACAATCACTTTCTTTGACTTAGGTATCCAATTTCAAAATCACATTTTCCAGCATCTGAACACACTAAACCGACGAACTACCAACAGAATCTACATTTCAACAGCTGACATCCCACCCGCACCAAACGCTCCATCCTCCCTGCAAGAGCAGAGCACATTTAACATATTTTGTACAATTCGGTAAACAATGTATGTTCTACGCTGCACCAACGTGGGTACACGGAATCCCTCCTTATAAAGAAAATTCTTTCTCCAACTACACTCCACGTTCCAAATTTTCTAATTATTTATTAATCCAAGTAGCCATTCTTTACTAAGCTCGTAAAAGTTCAATTTCGTTAACTTTAATACTTTATAGCTTTGATAGGATAGCTTTGACTTTCAATAAAAAAAACAAAGTAATCAACCTGAAGGTCGGTTTGGTAGGTAGGTAGTAGAGCTCACCCAATACTAATCCCAGCGGAAAATGAAATTTACATACATATGAGGAAAGGGTGGCCAGTTCCCCGCCTGTGAAGGACCAATGGGTCCTCACCGGTAATCGAACCTGGGCCCTCCAGTCAGCAGTCCAGGGCTCTAATCACTGGACTACCACACTCTTTGTTTTGCAATAAAGAGGAATTAATAGTCTGTAACTCAATTCCAATTTATTTTAAAAAATGTGCGTTCTAAATGATGAAGCCATCGCGGATTTTCATTACATTAATCCTAATGTTCAGTCCTTTGAGCAGATGATAAAGAACCCTTATTGATTATTGAAGATAAGTATGATATCAAGTTCACATGACGGATTGTCTTAATATGCACCGCAGAAAATTATTTAAAAGACTTGCGCTATCTGCAAGATGAGCATATCACAACCGCCTGGCCGGTTTGAATCAATGCTCAGTAGAAATATAAAATAAAATTTGATATTTCTACTGCGCTGGGATGTGAATCAAGCCGTTCCCCTTGCGCCGGCCGGCGTCTAGCGAGTCGATTAGAAACAAATACCCACGTTTGTAAGGCGCTTAGGAGGTGGGTAAAGTAAGGTTTAGTAAGTTTGAGATAGAGTTATGACTTCGTGCGTATTTGTTACATAAAAAATACACGCCTATTTTGCCATTCTAATTGGAGTGATTTTAGCGATAACTGATAATAAATAGCGTTTAAAGAAGATTTCACTAAATGAGCCACTTCGAAAAGAACATGTGTCCTTTTCTCCTCTTTAGGAGAAGATGATTTAATTTAACTAACTTACCATCGCGATAGTTTCGAACGCTCAATTTAGCTATTATGCCGCGGAAAGCGCTAAACCTTTTAATAAGAATTCCTGGTAGTGATTCTTTTTTCCCTTTCAATGAGGTTATTCTGAGTGTGATAACATTTTGAATATGCTAGTTTTCCAAATAGATATTAATAATTATCCCCTTGCAAACCAAACGATAGTTTCCATTGATACTTCCTTTGTAATCAAAAACGCAATTTAAAAAAATATTAAATTGTATTTTAAAGTACAAGCATATAAAGTTTCATGCCACACAGCTGTGAGCGAAGCCTGAACAACTTTCTCTTTCGCCCGTAAAACGGCCGCGCGAGCCACTCCGCGCCCAGGGAAACAAGGTGAACTTGGAACGCCGGATAACAACTCTTTGCGCAAGTATTGAAGGAGTGAAAAATCTATTTCTTAATACAAGGTCCATATATGCTTACCTAAATTTGATGATAAAATTAAATTTTTATTACCTCTTAAAAGAGATCTCTCTCGTGTTCCTACGTTTCCCGGTTGCGGAGATATTTCGTCGGGAAGGTATCCCTATTTCTATTCTCGTTAATCATTTGTTTTTCCTACTGCCTTAATATTGGTCTAAAGCCGTCGGCGCAGTTGACTCTCCTCAGTGTCCTTTCGTTACCCTTGAGGCAACCTTGAGCGACCACTAGCTCGGCGAATTTCCCAGGCCCTGACCTTCAACTGCCCATTTCCACGTGGATATCTCCCATTTACGTGAGCAAGAAAAACTGAGTTTTTCGTGCAGTTCAGGTGAAGGGTTGAAAAGTACCCAAAGGATTGAGGTTTGGCGGGGAAAATAGGGCCGTCAACCACCGCAATCACGTGGGCTACTTTGTGGCGCTGTACGACCAGGCGGAAACTTCAAACCGAGAAGTCATAGGCACCGATTTTTCGCCAACATCGATGGTTATTATAAGATTATTTTTGAGTTTAATAACAATTATGGCATTTTAAAATCAATATATTATTTTTTTAAACAAATGAAAAATCAAAAAGAACGCATAAATGTTTTTTTCGTTTCATGAAAATATTTATTTAAAATGTCTGGTGTTCATGTTTCGTAAAATAAGATATGCGGTAGTTTCCTTTTTATATTTCATGTATGTTTAATTTAACTCGTATTTTATTATTATATGAGCTGAATTACACTTTGAAGTTAAATGGGGCATATCATTATTTATATAGTTGTTTATATTCGGAAATTATTGCTTAAGCTACTACAATTTCTTTATTGAAGCCTATTATGCTTATTTCAGTAGCCTTGTTTTTCATTTGAACTATGTAATTATTCTTGCATGCGTTTCTCTATTGGTGTACTATGCTCAACCAGGAAAAGCAGAAAATATTTGTCTAAAAATATTTTTGTCAACTTTTATATAAAACTATGCATACTATGGTGAATTATATCAATTCCTTCATTACAACTATGACCCATACCATCTAAGAATTATAATAATAAATATCAATATCCTTCTATTTCTATTATTTACCTTTCATATTATCGCATGCATTCAGAGAAAAATGGCAACACCATCTTTTAGATCTCCCCCTTGTGGGTGTACCTCCACCCCCTTTTGTGGAGGCACTCGACAAGTTCCGAGTATGGCTAATTGACCAGTGACAAATTTATTTTGAATGGATAATACTATGATATTACCTATATAAGATGAGTCAATTAATTAAAGAACTAACTGCCAAAATAGACATATAAAATTCTATGTGTAATTCTGTGTGTACACTTCTCTAATCTGAAATCAAGTTCTTTCTTTTGCAGTATTTTTAGGATCAATAGTAGCTTCTATTTACACTTGCCTCAATCGCTGGAATTCTTTGGATTTTCCTGTCCAGTGATGACTTGAAATAAATGGCAACAGGTAGTTTAATTAGTTGGATACTATACTAAGGGATCAGGTTTGATCTATTCATAAATTTTATGTTCTAGTCTGTACACTACATGTTTACTACCATCTGTATACTATTGGTACTTACTTGGGACTTCTTCATGCCTTTGGTTCAGTTTAGGTTTATGCTTCTCTCCACCAGTCATTGATTCAAAAATTCCACCATCATAATTACTCACCTTTCATAGATCCAACCTCCTGTGAATATATGGTGAATCGGAAACCATACTTATTAATTGCAAATTCAGAATAACAGTACCAATTTTTGCATGCGTGATCAGGCATTACTGGACTCTATAGTGTGTCTATAAGAGGTAACCTGTTAATTATGCAATTCTCTTTTGAGAGATTTGAGAGGTTGGCAATTATGTTTTGTTTATGGAAGTAGAGGGAAGTAATGATAATATCTGTGCTGAAAGGTTTAGATTCATTTTGTGCCCCAAATGCTGAGTACACACTCTGCAGTACCGTTTAGATGTTCCAATGTAGGAGCATCTCACTGCAGAGGCAAAAGACAGCTTGGTTAACATATTCAATGAAACTGATGGCCAAGAGAATTATAATTATCTAGAGGAAAAAAATTGAATCAAAAATCTTTAGGAGGGAAGTCTGGAAGGCAAGGCGAGGGAAAAATAGTGAAGTAAGGAAATAGGAGAAATGTAATAAAAGAGGAAGAAGTATTTAATGAGTGAAGACTAAACTTGGCCTGGTGCCTTCACATGCAACAATGACAGGAAGGGAGGGCAAGAGTGCTGCATCAAGTATAGGCAGCATTGCAATTTATCATTGAAGGCCTACTCACCTTGTGGGTGGCTGCTCTCGGAATTCACAAGACATGAAATAAGTATGGTTAACCACAGCACTATGAGGGGTGTTCATAAAGTTCATATCTTGAGATGGAAATAGTATGAATATCTATGAAACACAATGAGATTCTCCATTGTTCATGCATATGTTCCTATGATCTTGTATGGAGAAAAACTAATAAATATGCAAAACATGAGATTTATATCTCTTTTTTTCCCCTCAAAGATACGGGACTTTATGAATTCCAGTCATAAGTGGTCAGAGGTATTGCTGAGTCTCAATTTTTATTCAGGACACAGTTAAATGAGAAAGTCACTCCTTAAATTTGTGTGTAGTGCTTTATTTGATACACAATTATAAATCAATTTGAGTTGTCTTTCAGATATGTATAACAATTATTATCAAGACCACCAGTCAAATGTTACCTACTTATCAAATATGTGATGCTACTTGCATACATCATTTATGTACAAGGTTTTAAGAAAGTTAGGAAAAAGGCCAATTTTAGAATTTCATTTATAAATACCAAACATATCCATTAAATCCTAAAATTGACTATGCACGAGCTAATTTCCAAAATTTTATTCATGAACTAAATTTTACAGCTTATCTTGCATGTCACAAAAGCATGTAAATAAATGGGATAAGTTTAAAGTCCAAGGTGTAAACTGGTCCTTCAGCTCGAAGAAAATTTATTCGACCTTCATTTCAGTCTAATTCAAAAGTAGCATAAAAACAATTTATTCAAATTCAAAAGAAGTATCGAAGTTAATTTGATGTTTGTTGATGTTTATTGATGGCCACCTTCGAAAAAGTCTGTTAAACAAGCCAGCCACATCACCTAAGCATAATTTCAATCAATATATGGAAAGGAAGGCTTAGAAATGGGTTACAAATGTTATTAATTAAACCATTGTTGGACTGCAGAAGATTCTGGCAGTCTTCCACTTTCATTAACCTTTTCATTTCTTTACTATTTACATCCTATTTTCTGGCAGAACCACATTCCAAATTCACCTCAAATGTAAGACTTATCATAAATGTATATATAAATGCATCTTACATAAATGTACACAATTCATTATAATAACACCAAGAAAATCATCGTCTTCAAATACCTCTCAGAAAACTTCTTGCAATGTCCACAGAGCAAGAACTTTTCTGGGAGGTATGGGAGAGATCTCTCTTCATTAGTATTAAAGCAAGCATGGGAGATGAGACCAGAGCATTGAAACTCAAATAACTGATGGAAAATAAAGAGCAAGATTAAGACTAAAAATGACCAAGACGTATAAAATATGTATAATATGACCAAGACCAATACATTATGTTTAGTGGCCATTGCATAGATTGTGAAAAAATTGAAATTGCATTGCCATCCTAACTCCTGGTTGGGGTACACTTTTCATGCTCTGGCCTGCAGTGCCTCATCTGCCAACCAAAGGTGGGCCATGAGGTGAGAGTGTCATAAAATATACATGATAATTTTGTATAACTATGACTGTCGGGATTCAATTTAACTAGGATGTTGGTAAAATTATTTCTAGTACATTTACACTTTTATATTGCTGACTCTATATAAATATCTTATCATAATGGAATTTAATCCATAGAAACTAGAAACATCACGTGCCAAACTTTCATTTAAATATTTTCTTAAACAGTCATATGTATTAAATATTTGCTAAGGCACTGTCTAATGACCATGCTATGCTTTTGGAGCAAAGGTAATCCAAAGGGGAGATCTTGGCAACATTTGAACATAAAAAAATAAAAACTTGCATTGATTAATTGCATTGATTATAATCGAGTGATAGACCACAAATAAAAAAAAAATTAATACAGTATGTAGTAAGTAAGTAATTTATAGTGGTATCATGATTTATAGAAGATTATTTATCAAAGTTACAGAAGTGGAGATATCCACAAGAATAATTGGTACATTTATGTTCATACATATTCTGTTGTCTGCCTTATATATATATGCAAAACACTGTGTGTTAAGGAAAAATAAAGTTAGCGTTATTATTTAAAATTTTAGAAAAATGTCAACAAAAAACAACCTCATTTTAATAACCAATCTTAATGCTAAATACATTACTGACACAATCCAGTACATTTTTCATGACAAATATTGTCTATTTTTTCAATGAAGTTCAACATGTAGGTACTTGTCAAATAAGAGAATTTTATTAAGCAACCAATAATATTTAGAATACATTTTTACTTATCTAACGGAAGAAAGAGGAAGTATTTGCCAAGGAATGCTGAACAACAATAAATTGGGAAAACACCACATCCAGTACCCTGTATTTTTGAAGAACTGGCAAGAGACTCCTCTGGGCACTGAAAAGAATTTGATGATTCTTTGAGATGATGAACAAGAGGAGGTAGAAATAAATATTAATGCTGCAGAATATTCCTGCCATTGCATCCATAGTGAAAATGAAGGTAACGTGTGGCTGAAAGCTCCTGGCACTTCAATGTGCAGAACAGAAGTAAGTGTAGGGGAAAGTGCCTTTGGGGAAGAAGCATGGAGGGGAATGCAATCCTCGAGGAGGATTTGAGGGGAAAGAAAGGGACTGAAAACAAAGGATGCTTTCACCCACACCCCCCTGCCGATGCAGTCCATTGAAAGAGTATCGCCCGGACCAAAAATGGGATTTTGCGCACATTCTAGAAACTATCAACTAAGCTATACTGTGAGGAAAAAGTAACTGAAGTGTAAGCTAGTGTGAGTTTAAGGTGTATATAATGGGAGGAAAGTGTGAGTTTATGAGAAATAATTATGAATTAATGTCAATTTGAATGCAATAAGGATAGATATGGGAAGTTTGAAGGAATGAAATGGGAGTCCAGTATTAGGAATACCACTCTGAATTGTAAATTAACATTCTTTAATGGTATAATATGTTAAAATTGAATAATTTGGCCCAAAGCGGGTTAAGGCACTTAATGAGGAATTTGATTCAATAGGTACTTCCTATTCCAGTATTTCCTTCCAAATTAGTGTCCCACTAGGTCACTAAGACTCCTAACCTGATGTCCTAGTGTACTTACATTGGAACTTGTAGCAAAATGTCCCTGACACTAGCTCACATTTCCCAAATGCTAATTTCTCCACAATTTAGGAAAATTATTATGGGTTCCTTGTATTTATTATACAATTTATATCAATTCTGATCGGAGAGAGGTAGTGGAAGAATTGGGCTAGAAATAATTTTACTCACATTTGCTCCCACTTCCCCTTGCAGTAGGTACATTTTCACCAATATGTATAGGGAAATGGTTGTGGTATTAAAGTAAAATTTAATCAGATGAAAATGTTGTTGATATAACAGTTTTGCTAATAATTTAGGTGGAGGAAATCATTTGATGGCCTTTAATGTTTTAGAAATATTATGAATAAAGACTAGATCCATAAACAAATATTTATGCTAATTTATTCATTCCTAACCATTTAAGGTAAAAATATGAAAACATGGGTATAAATATAAAATTGATCATTGCCCATTCAATTTAAAGATTGGCTGAGGGCATCCCTTCATTCCTCCTATGTATTCCCTTACATCCTGAAAGCTCTCCCTCCACTTTTTATTTAATTTTAATTTTTCTCTATTATTATCCAAGAATTAATACATAATATTTTATACTATCACATCAGGGGTTTGATCCATTGACATGGATAACCAGTTCACATAATTTAGGTAATATAACAATTGATTGCCAAGAATTACTAAAACTAAATATTACTAAAAAGTACATACTTATAAGTGACATCAAACGGGATTTCCCCCACATTTTGTCTCATTTCCTGGAATTATGTCTTCCATATTCTCTTGCACACCTGCAGAGGATGCATTCTAAGAACGTTTGGTGTCAAGGATCTTCAAGTACTTTCTTCTTGGAGGAAATGTATGATGCAGTCATAATAACCCATTGTTACTTACCTATCTAAGAATGAGCACTCAGCTAGCTTCTATTAATGCTCTAAGTTGAGAGAGACATTATGTATTTTCATGATTGTGTTTTTCTTCCAATGATAGGTAAAGAAACTCAAGGCCTAACTTTAAATGACTTTCAATTGACCGGTGGGTGTGTCTGAGGAAACAAAAATTATTAGCCATTATTATTATTATATATCATCCATTTTATTAAATAATTCATACATAGTAATGCCACTCTCAATTTATGGAAGCGATGTAACAAAACATGAGAATTCCTTGATGATTTAACTCTTTCATGCAGAAAGAAGAATGCATAGCATAATAAGCCCTTGTTTTATCAATACAATGAAATCAATATTCCCACCTTAAGATGTGCTTCCCCAGTGATTTTAATTTTTACTACCTACTCTACCCCTTGAAACCCTATACATGTACCTAGGGAGGGGGGGGGGGGGATTTTTCATTTGAACCCACTTAGACTAAGGATAAAAATCTTTGGAAGAACTCCAAAAATTTGAAAAATGTAGCCCAAGCGAACTGCCCCTCTAGCTATGCCACTGACTTTAATGCAATCTAAACTCATTATGGGGTATTAACTTTAGCTAATAAATCCAAATAGAAACTACCTTATTAAACTATGACTAATAAATAAATTTTCTGTCGTCCATTAGAAACTAAACCAAGTTTTAAAAGAGACTTAACTATAAAAGCTGCGAGATTTAGGCGATTTCTAACACAACAGAAGCAAAGTAAGTGTCATTTCTATAAGGAAATTACGCCAACTTAATAAAATAAATAATAATGCTTTGATTGAGAGATATTTTTATGGGTCACGAAAACAGCTTCTTAGGACAGTAAAAAAATTCGAGGAGAGAACATTTCAAGCGACAGATTAACTCGCTTTTCTGAAACTACCTAGTATTTGCTCTTTGAGACAATTTACGCGAGGCTTAGCATGGAAAATGACTTCCAATGTAGGTTATAATTTAATTAAGTGGCATTAAAAAGGAAAAGAGATTTTTAAAGCACATGTTTAAGTATATGTTGACGGTGCCAACTGAACTATTTATTTCACCGCCTGAGTTCGTAGAAATACAACCGTGACTTGCTCTCTTGCTTCCAGTTGCTCTTATACAACTTCAGTATGTATATCCTGGGAATCAGCAGCGGTGTATACGGAACAATTTGCGTCCGTCTGATTCAGTTATAATTGCCTATTTTCCAAGGAAAAACAAATTAACTCGATAAAAACAATGCATACTAATGGTAGGTTTTGGGATGCTCTTCTTCCGGGTTGAATATTTCTTTAAATAATTATCTTTCAGGGTCGCACAAACAATATTTTTGACGGGAGTGGCTGAGGCTTGTGACTTGTCTACTACGACGGGAAACCCGCTAAAACTTTGCAGGTCACGTCCGACTGCGATAGTGGGAGAACTTAAGTATGATGTGTTGACGAATTACTACGGTGGGGAGGGTGACCGTGGAGAGGGTTAATGTCGACTCGAGAGAAGTTACTTAATGGGGAGTTTTAGGTTGCCAAAAGGAGAAGGAAACGACAGGGGTGGAGAAAGAAGTTATAGAATGGAATCGTTGGCGGTGGGAGGGAAATGGGGCACGAAGTAGTAAAAAATATGGTCTCTCTAGCTAGTCGAGGATAGGATTCCGGAAAGTCATTTCGTCTAAAGAAATAAAATAGTGCCCATGAGTGTTATGTTATACACTCTCTAGTCATCCAAAAGTGAACAGGTTCCTCATTCATAACGCTAATACTCGAAAATTGTTATTTTTTCTAAAAAAAACTTGTTTTCGACTCAAGCAAAGGCCTCAAGCATCTCTTCGCCGATTGACCTCACATTTCATTTTCTAATATTTTTGTTCAAAACCAAATAATTAATCACCTTTAAAATTATTTCCTTTCAAAACCTGAAAAACGAAATTTACTGATAGTACTCTTAACGCCGCCATTCGACGAACTTATCTCACATTGGCAGCAGCAGTGTTAATGTTTACTACCGTAAGACTGGAGCTCCGGGTCCAACTTCCTTTGAAATTGATTCTCTCTCCTCTTTAAATATTTTAATTAATCTTCTAGCTGTGATATTGGGAAGAACAGACTCTTTATGAGCTTCCTGTAATACTACATGGGCCTCGGCTGACGATTTGATCAGGGGAAGGCAAAATTTCAACGCAGGCTATTGCTCGACGCGTGTTACATCCATCGTTGCCGCAGGCAAACTGAATATGTTTCAACTTGCAACGGCTGCAGCAATACTGGAGTCGAATCAGTTAAACTTGTACCACATTTACATTACACATTAAGCTAACAATATAGCATATAACTAAACCTTATATGTATAAACAATTTATGATCAACTCTTTATTGAACAACCCTCATTAAAATCATAGTTTTACTGAATATAATAAGTCACTTCATGGAAACTAACCCGGATCTTCGATAAAGTAAACTAGTATTCACACTTCATTCCATATTCCGATCCAACTAAGGTTTCCTATTCATTATACAATCACGAAGGTTAGGCTCCAAGCACCAAACCAATTAACAAACACTTAACTACTTGCAAAACTACTAGCACGCATCTTAATTATTCATTAATTGCAGTATAATGTACTGAAATTAATTCTCAGTTTACTTATTTCCAAAGCTCTGCTACTGGTCATAGAGGTGACTGCATTGCTGAAACCTAATAAAGAAAAATATATTTATAAGTAATAGAAGTCAAATTGGATACATTTTACGTTTTATACTCAGTACTTGCTAGTCATATTCAATCCAGTTCTACAACTCTGCTCTGAAATGATGGTTGATGACGCATATTACCCCCATCCTTTCCCAACACCTCAGATCTAGTGATTAATTTGAAGAAATGAGAAAAATAGAAAGTTTTGCAGGTGATACACATTACCTACTTAAAAAAGCATATATACTGGTTTTAGTCAGTCTTCATAGCTTATTTTCTGATGAGGAGGAACAAGAAGTATGTCCATTTGTCCCTGTCTCTCATACTGAGTAGAGATCCTGAACTCTACCACCTTAATTTCGGCTAGTCACATAGAGGAGTGCTTATACGATGAGGAGAACCCGATCTCTCACACTGGGCGGAGAACGCCTGGATACAAGACAGGAAGCCACTCTGCCCTATCAAACATGGAATTTTTTGCCGTAGATTAATGATTCCCTAGGCAATGCATTTGTAAAACTTCAGGAAAACTATTCTTCTTGACTTCGGTACAATGTAACAGAATTTCGAAATATCATGAGCTTTAGTAATGCGTACAAGGCATAACATGATTCTTTCCCGTATTTTTCTGCGATATCTCTATTAAATAAAAATGGAAATGCTGATGCCTTTCTCTTTGAAGCGTGACGACTAATTTGTTTCATTGGAAAACTCTGAAGT
Source organism: Calopteryx splendens (assembly GCA_002093875.1). Classification (NCBI taxonomy): domain Eukaryota; kingdom Metazoa; phylum Arthropoda; class Insecta; order Odonata; family Calopterygidae; genus Calopteryx; species Calopteryx splendens. Next base: position 187,793 of record LYUA01000395.1, read on the forward strand.
CGAGAAAAACGAAGACCTATGGCTATTGTCGAAGGCCAAGTGTGCACACGTAATTGGTTAAAAGCTAAATTTATTTGCTGAAGTTGAACACACCGGGCAACGCAAGGTAGTGGTGCCCACTCGCATTTGAGGGTGTTGAGAGATTGATCAGTGCATAGACAGTGCAGATAGAAACGTATTGTGTGCAAACCGAATAACGAGTGGTAATGATACCAACATGAAGTTTAATAACAACAGGAGTAGGCTACCGGTTAAGGTAGGTTTTTGATGACCCTGAGACTAAGCACTACTACACCCACCCAATACGGCACTAAATGCAATAACACTTTACATTACAATAAACCATTTCATGTCCCGTAGTTGCCAGTTCTCATTTTCACATTTGCGTTCATTATAATTTCGTGGAATAAATAATTGATGTGATTTCCCTTTGCCTTCCTACATAGTGTTTTCAACGTCACATCATAACTCTAACTGCCCACCCCACTTGGGTCAGGCGCAATTGCTTTTACCTGATACTAAGTGCTCCTACCAGAAGAGCTCTAGGAGTCATCAGATCACGCAGGCCCTTCCACCACGTCAAGGTATTTCATGTGGAGGGCGGGGTGAAGTCAATAATTATACCACAAAGTTAATTAGAGTTGCTACCATTTATCCTGAAATTAATTTTTTTCTCAGGTTTAAATTTAGATGGGTGATTATTTTCCACATATTTTGACAAACTAACATTGCCTTATATTTGGGCTTATACCTACAATGAAGAGAGTAGAAAGCCCCTAACCGAGCAAAATCATCATGAAAAATAAGCAAGGACATTTGTACGAAGGGGGGGGGGTGCATTCTTATTCTCGTATTTGGGGGACATTCTTATGGATTGAAAAAAATTATGTAAATAATTCGCAAGTTGAAAAATGCATAACTCAGCACACAATCCTTGGAAAACCCATCCAACGCTACGTATATTAGGATTCACAGAAGATTGTTTCATCATAAAAGCATTGGTGAGCAAGTTACTCAGATTAGCCAAAGCCAGTACTGATTAAAATAGGTTTCAATTTAGAACTTAAACAAAATAGGCCATTTTCAATTCAGAAGGCACTCACATGTTGTTGTTAATTTTGATTAGCTTTGACATACCTGAAATATTTACCTACTTTTTTTTCATAAAATCACGTGAAATTTAACGATAGCTTATCAAATGTGAAACAATAGAATAATACTGCAGATATTTACTTTCCCCAAATTGACTTTTTTCTAGAATTCTAAGCGCTCTTTAAGAAGCCATTCTTCAGCCTCTTGTGGTTCAGCACTGTATCGTATTCGTTTTCTTTTCCTAAATCCAGCCTGTGAGTTGTAACGCGCACTTCTGGCGCAGAAAGTGTAGTACCTAAGAGCCGAAAATTATGTATCTTACAGTTTCAAAAACATTCCAACCGTAAATAATGATTATTTCAGTCTTATTAAATTCCTACGATTTACAACACGAGTGGATAAATGTTTTCAGGTTTCAATAAATCCTGTTTATCTTAAATAAGATTATAATTTTGAAAATAAATTTATACAAAATGACATACCTATTAATATTTTTTCAATTTGACTAACATTCTGAGTTTCCTATCTTTTTTCTTACAAGAAAAGCATTGCATTTTGGAAAGAGATACATATTAAAAATCGAAAGAACGTTAAATCCTGTTGATGAGATGATAAATTGGATAGAAATTTGATCATTTGATTATCGACTGTTAAATTTCAACGCATTTGCATTGCTTACCTATGTTATAACAAATCCTAAAAGGATGGTAAGACGTATCATGAAATTCATGCAACGGGATTAATGGTTAGCTGCTCGGCTAAGTTTTTAATGAAAAAAATCAGAAAAATTTTTTCACTCATCTGAACACCATTATTTTATCCGGTGTACTTAATATCACTTCTAATAACCACCACTGAAACACGATCGCATACTCGGGCTTCCAACGGCTCTAAAGGAAGTGATGAATTATTGACAAAACCCAATTATATTAATTTAATTAAATTTAACGACATTTATTGCAAGGGATAAGGTCATAGTACAACTGAGTTCATGTCTTGTTTCCATTCAAATATTGCGACATAAGTAAGATGGAGGAGACAGGAAGCAGAAAAGCTCAGGCAGTGAATGGTAGGAAATGGTAACTTTCCTTATTCAACACACAGAATGATTTTTACAACGTTTTGTTCAAGAATTTGTTTCAAGGTATGCTTCCCATTTAATTCCAATCAACCTCGCTGCATGACGGCACGATCAAATTTAATGTTCTCAAAGATCTCTTTTTCCATCTAATTATAATTTTCATCATAACTACAATGTAGGTAAATAATAGCCCTTATTTACACAATAATCTAGTAAAATATAAGAAAAAAATGAAAAATTATAAATTCAGAAGAATAAAATATTTTATCATCAGAAGTAGCATTATTTTCTTAAGACGTTTCCAAGTTAAAAAAATCATGGTATATTTTCGTCTCTGAAAATGTGTTTTACTTTGGAGTGCATACAGGCATAAGACGAATAAATCAGATAAAACAGCGTAAGGACCATATTCTGTGCCTATGCCAAATGCCTATTTGTATGCCTATTTGTAATTAAATTGGGTAAAATTCTTTTGAAACTACTCTGTAGACACTGAAAAAGACGTGATCCCAACACTATTCGACAGACAAGATACAATTAAAACTGAAATTTTCGAACAGAAGAATGTCAACCGCCCCTAAAGAAAATGGAATTTCTCGAGTTCCACAACCAATTGGTCACCATTTATTAAATTTCATCATTAAGTTATAGGTAACTTTTCTCAAGTTATATATAAATAATTCAGGTGCACGAACTTTCTCAGAATTGTTTTCGCTCCTATATCCCCATCGTGTCATCCGTCCATTATTCAAGTTCAGTAACACAGTTGTTTGAATTTACTTTCATGGCAGTCCCGCAGTCCGTCCCATACGCCACTCTTGGAAATGCCATTCACTAAGATGCAGTCCAAGTTTGACGGCTCTCTGGGTTTTCCGCTGCATTAGGCCATCATTCTGCTGATGACGTATTGTACCCGTCGCTGGGTATACTTTTGGTAAATAGAGAAGTATCCTGCAGCGGCTACGAAACGTCACCAGTGGAACGATGGATTAACGCAATGTAAGAACCTGGAAAACCGGAACCTTCAAGCATCACAGCGCTGTGAAAGCCTTCAGCAGAAACAGTGAATTCACTAATATTGGCCAGGTGAACTAGGTTTCCCATGCCGATAGTATGTCTTTGGATGCTGGAGGCGATAACTTTTTCGGTCGTATTACGATATCTTCTGTTTGCCGTCTAAGGGCTCTTCAAAAGCAGTAATGTGAAGTACAGCAGGATGAAATGTTAAGCTCTGGACTAGTTGGCGCCTTTCATTGCAAGCAGGCTACTTTCAACTCCAGGTTACCCTCATCATTCATCCCCTCCCTAAAATTTGCCTATTAATTTTACTTGTGACATTACATCACATACATTGACAGTTTGCGGCATCAGGTAACCTTTGATGGGACATAATAATTGAATTAACCGTACCTAGCTGTGAGCGGGACTTACCGTTTTGTACAAATGTAGTAGTTCTGCAGTAAACATATTTTACAATTTAGGCGAATTATAATTTCATTCGGTGGGCTATCGGGTTGGTATTCTCTCCAGTGAAACTCGCCACGGTGTTTGTATGAGTTAACAACTCGTACGAAGTTAATTCTACTTTGGACTTCATTGTACTTTTTCTGCAGGAGTATATTAATATTCCTTGAGGTATAATCACAAGCGACTAGCAGAAACTAACTTGCCGGATAGAAAAATATTTTTCAGCTAATTTGCATGTAAAATATAAAAATATTTCCGTCCGAATAGGATCAATAAGGATTAGAATCCTATAAAGGGCATCTAGTGATCAGTGAATTACAAAAAATTTAAATTTCTAAAACTTTTCACACAAACGCAATAAAAAGTATATATTATAAAAATTGCAACTGAAGCTCATCCGTGACAAAAACTAAAATCGCGAATGCTCACAATTGATCCAATAACGATAATATTTTATTTCTTAGAATGTATTTTTATTACTTAGAATACTTTCATTGTGTCACAGCTGCATTTAAACGTACATATAGGTAGAATATTCCAGCTAAATGAAAATTAATTGCAATTTCACACGGAAATTAGCAAGAAATTTCGGTGAATGGCTCACTTAAGTACTCCTAGAAATTAATGGATTTAGTACGCATATAAAACGGAGAAAGAGAATGGTATACAACTTTCTAAATAAAATTAAAGGGATTTGAAAATTAGTCTGATACCTACTAATATTTATTAGACTTATTGAGCATCAAGTTTTATTGAATTATATCTTTAGGTCCTCCCTAATTCGTACTTGGAATCCTTTTTTCGACTGCTCCGTTTAGATTATTCGCTTGAAGGTCTCCGTTGATCTGGCCCTTTGTTTATGCAGTTTAACATTTTGACCACCGTGTATTTTTCATGCTGAGTAGCCTAAAGTATCCTATGCCTTTAGGGAAATATTTCGACTGCAAGAATTGTTTTCAAAACACTCACAGCTTATGAGCAGTTCTTCCCTTCGTATTAGGATTGAAAAACAAAACAGCGTAAAAACTGTACCTTGCTGTGCTGCTCATATCCAATAATTGTGTTTGTCGCGGATCGGAGAGATGGATTTCATCACGACATTCTCCCATCCACTGAGAACGCAACAGAACCACTTTAACTTGCCCCGGATATCGCAAAATATATCGGCGGAATAATTTAAGCGTCCCCGGGAGATTCGAGACTACGTGTTGATTTCATTTTCAGATGTCCAGAGCGTCATGCAGCGCTAAACTACTGAATAGCGTTAAACGACCACTAAATGATCGTAAGCTGCGGGACGCTTTCGTTATATTTTAATGGAATACAGTATTATTTCACAGTGATTTTCATATTGCAACCTTCAAGTAAGTAATTGATGAATTTTATTCAAGGAACACAGTAGGTCTTCTCTAATTTCTGCTCTACCCTCATCGTCATCTAGGAAACGGAGCATCTCAATTTCTTCTCCATTCTCTTTTATTCCTTTAGGACACTTAACTTGAGCTTATTTCAATGCTTCTTCCAAGCACAGTACTTGTGAGAAGTCGGAATCTTGTCTGACTCCTTTATTTATTTTTCTTCCGGCTTTCATTCGCAGAGTGGCGACTTGTTTCTTGAAGAGTTACGATATTACGATGGAGATCGAGGATAATGATTTAGAAATTACTTAAGTAACCATTAGAGAATCATTCGCGCGCATCTTAGCCCAGGTCATTTCAATAGCTCTTTCAGAGAGAAACTAAAAAAGAAGGTAAAAAAAGTAATGGATGCCGAAAAGGAAGGGGAAAAAATTATACTCAATGGTATCATCAATTTTAAATAATACGTATAAATAACTACAGACCAATAATAGAAATAATCTAATTCGAAACTAAACAAGCTGTTTACTAAAACTTCCGTATGAGCTACATGATGTTCATATTATTTTATTTAGTACAAAAGGTAGGATTTAATTGGGAGCAATATAGTTTAAAGAACAATAATAATTTAACGACATTAACAGTTTGAATGATATTAATAAATTTCTAGATTAAAAATTAGTACATATAATCTGACTGGTCTTTTTGAAAATAGGTGACTTTTTGTTAATGGAATACCTACTTTTCGCTATGCTCAGAGAAATTTTCGCTTTTGAAGGATACACTCATTATCATTAAAGGAAAACTACAGAAAACAGTCTTTGACCTTCCAATGAAAGAGATAGGTTTGCCTTTCTCCCTTGAAGGTCGGGCGAAACCTGCAGAATAGAAATATCTAAACATCTCAAGCCGGGAGAACACCGGAAATTTTCCATTCGATGATGATTCCAAACGGTAGGTGCACTGGATAACTGTACATCCAAAGAGCATGGATTCAACACAAAATAACACCCTATTAACTAGAAAAATGGATTGTCCGTATACTTCCCAAATAAGTACAGTTTGGGCACTTTTACGTGAACCTGAGGACAACAAAGCTTCTCAATTTGGATTTTCATAGGAATATTTTTTGGGGCGGTAAATTGGAGTCGACAATTCCGTCTCGGTTCTTGGCGTTAAGGAGGGATATATAGGTGCGTATCACGAGAAACCACGGAGATTTTTCCTCTTCTGCGAAATTATTACCTATTTCGTGTACCGGGAAAGATGACTTGAATGCCTGAAGGCCCAATGTTTCGGAACCGGAATTTCCTTATCGATTCCACAATGTTCCCTGACCGTTCGCACTCACCTGTTAATGAAGTAGATTGGGTATTTAGGCGGTAGCGAGTCTGAGTAGCGAGTATTTGACATTGTCGCGGATAAATGTGTCGAATAAACGCTCCGATGAACGCGGATAAAACCTCGAGCCACTTCAAGTTATACTACTTACGATATAACCCATATATATACCCCACTGAACACCCCTTTTGATACATTAGTTTTACCTTGATGACGCTTTTTAATGCTTGTGTGGTCCTTGAGGGTCGTGTGTGAAAGTGACCGAAATAGTTCCTAGTGGGTAACTAAGTGGCGAATTAGTACCCAGTGAGCAAGCAAACTGTTGCGAGTGGTTTTAACCTTCTAGCAAAAAATAAATTAGCTACCACAGACTCTGTTTCTACAAAATTCTCCTGTTGCTATCGGATAGATCTCTCGTAAAATCACATTTCTGGTTCATTAGTGTTGTCGGTTGATATAACAAAATGAATACCGTGCCAAGAGTGAAAACAGATTATTAAAATAAATAAACATTGCTCAATGTCTGGAAATCTGAAGCTTATCCTAGTAGCAAAGCGGATTTTATATTGACGAAGTCAAGAGAGAAGTCCAATCCGTGACTCCACGAGTTATTCAGTTCCTGTTATGTTGACCGCGCGTTCAGCTCGAGGGCCACTATTTATTTAATGCTCCCAGTTTGAGACACACCAAAACTTCGAGCTGCTCGCAATTGCTCCTCGTGACCCCTTAATTACCTAATAGGAATCATTTCGATCGGTTTCAAGCATATCCCACATGAGTTCCCGTTAAAGCTTTGCTTGACGTTGTTTTCTCACTGGACCGAGCCACCAGAGGTGCTTAAACATTACACATACCCGAGAAGAACTCGAACAGCGTAATTCGGGTTTGGCAGGGGAGCGCGTCACCCACACGAATAACTGCCGGTGTGGATTCGAGGCGGAGAAAAATATTATCCTCGGGACAAGACAGCACTCTTTTTATGTTTTTTCTCTAGGGCAGTGGTTCCCTAACTTTTTTTGAGCCTGATGAAAGAATCTCTTTAAACCTATTGACCCCCTCACAGGAATATTCACGCAATCATAACTACATGCAATTAATGAATTTAGTTTTTATTTTATTGAAACGCGATTGTTTCATGATGCACACATCGTGCAAGATGATGGTTGTGCAGAGAGCGATGATACAATTTAAACGGCAAACCTTAGCCAACGGCGCGGTGTGTCAATCGACGCTTAGCGTTGCGCTTGCGCTACTGTCATTGGCACGGTGTGTATTATTTTAACTTGATGCTAACTATGTGGCATTTCATTTTTATATGACTAAATAAACTTATTGATGCCCATCAAAACAGTTTAATTCCCCGAACAGGTTTACAACTTGTACAAAATTAATTTTCAAGGTTGTGCGTTTTCTTTAATTTATTTCCATAGGAAACAATTTATTGGGACCAAGGAGAGGACAGTATAGTGAACGTAATTATTTTTTATCTAACACTCTAAAATCTTTCCACGGACCCCTTTTGGGTACATGAATAAAAGGTTGAGAACGCCTGCTCCAGAACAAATCTAAGGCTCTTTTCCGATGTCACTGGCCCAACATGTTATTTTGTCAAGTGGCGATCGCACAAGTGCGGGAATCACCTCCCTAGAACCAACGTCCAAATCGCTGCCTCTCTTCCCGCCCAAATCTTTAGCCTTACATCCCTCGTTCCCTTCCTCCCTCCGCGGTTCTTTCCCTCCTTCCCCGCCGTGAGTTAAGACGATAGCGTTCCCACACCACTTTCCCCATTGCCACTCCTCGCTCCCTTCTCTCTGGGCTACCCCAAGCATATCGTAATAGCTTTTCCTGGAACCTCAAATTAGTAGAGAATGGAGGTTGAAAAACGCATCATAAAAAATACGTCGTAAGGAAGCGGTTTCCGACCGAATACTTTTTCCCGCTGTGGGAAGAGCTCAGGGAGAGGAACGAGCTATGCATTAAGAGGACGACTTTGCGAAGGGCGTGGAAGGGTCAACTCTTGTTTGAGGGACCCGCGTCACCTCCGCGAGAGAGCTGAAAAATGCGAAACATCGACAGCGACGCTTTTCCCCTCATGGCGGACACGTTTTCTCAAATCTACGCTCGCTCTCGCGTCACTAAAGGTTTTCGTCTATGATTTTCCCATGGATGGAAGGCAAGTGAAGCCGTGCGGGTGCCATTTCTTTCCGTTGTCAGTTGGCGAGATCGTTTGATTGCTACGGCAATGGTATGGCCCAGAAATAGCTCTATGTTTTTAAGAGAATGAAATTGTCTACTTCTTCCTCTTCGGTTCATGCTCCAAAGTTTGAGGGACGTATTAAAAATTCTCGTGATTACTCGTTCCAAATATTCCTTAAATTTTTCTTGTCGTAAGGGAAGATTATAGAATAGTAATATCTAATTTTATGTTCACATTAAAGTGGAGTTCCCTTCACAAAAATAATAAAAATAAGTGATAATTCGAGAACAAGTAACCAGCACCATATAAGAATGTAAGTCGTGTCCAGGACTTGCCATTGTCGGCAATAGTCATTTTTACAACTCCAGTGAGCAGGAGGAATGTCATCCATGGCGATATTTTGAAGATTGAAAAGCATGTACGAGTACGCTGATTAAGGTCCCATAAAAATACTTTCTGCCTGACTATGTCAAGCTCATCAAGAATCGTTTAAGTCATTTTCAGAAGTCTGTAAACTTAACTTCAAATTGGCATTTCATGCAAAGCAGTGAATGTTCGAAATGAAGAATTTAATAGCTGAGTTTTGCGCTACGTCGTGAATTATGGTGTTAAAATGATTTTCCCGCAGCTCCATCGAAATACCTGAGGCCCTGTGCTGAACTATCATTGGATGGAAATACGACCAAATGAGCTTTGTTCATGCATTTGCGTTAGGAGCAGGAGAGCCACCAGACGAATACCAAACAACAAGCTAAGCTGCACGTGGTAATGAGTGATTTTCGAGGCAAAGTGCTTCATAGGGCATCCCATTTTCCTAGGCTCCTCTATTGCTAAAGTCTTTTTCTAGGGGGAAATACTTTTCCGACGACAGGGTCTATAAGAATAATAAAGTGAATATAGCGAGACTCCTAGGGAGAAATTGAAGATCTTTCGCCACTTTTAAGTACATGCGTTGCATAAAGAGGGACACAATGTGCTTTATGAGCTTATTCTTATTTTCGTTCCCTAACTATAGCAACGACTCGGACAATAACAGGAATTAGTTTCTCTTTCTTCGCTCCTTCGGACGGGTGCCTTCACCGGCCGATGTGTGATCAACCACGAATAAAAATTCGAGCGGAGACACAATGGCCTTCTTGAGTCGGGGAAGCCACAAAGGTCACCATTCTAGGCTCCTTTCGACGTTGTTCTTACAGACCGTGCATAATGCAAAAGGCGGCGGAAATCACCCCATCCCTCTCCTCTTCCCCCCGTGCCGTCATCGACTCCCGTTATGCCAATCTCTCGCCTCCTACCCACAGGGTCTCTATCGACACCCCTCTTCCAATAAAAGGACGGAAAAGACTACTTTAGGCATAGTAATTGATCTTTAACCTTAGTTTTCCCTCCATTCTGTCCCTCGCCTACAGGTACACGAACCACTTTACAACCGAGTATTGCAGCAAAAGGAATCATGCACTCGATTAAGCAGTTGGGGAAAGCCGCTCAAGGTATTGTCACGAATGTGGACTTAATGGGAGGGATGGAGTCCTTCGATTTTCCCCTCTCACCAAGGAGTTGTGCCACCGTCGATGTCGATTAATGAATTTAGTTAGGAACTTATGTTCAATTTCGTTTGGGGTGTCATATACTTTTTATGGAGAAAATTGTTATTCGTAACAAGGAATGGCTTTAGATTAATTTTTTACACAGCTTTGTACACAAATTTTTAAGAGGTGTTATTTGATTTGGACGAAAATCGCGATTCTGCGTTCAAATTTACGAAATACTTGTTGTGTGACTTCGGCGAATAATAATTTCGGTAGCAGGCTTCAGAAATATTTATTGTGGTCACCAACCAAACTTAGTAAATATTCCAAATTACAGACTAGGATTCCACAGAAGACATACAATTTCAGTGAATTGGTGTAAACTAGTGCTTTCCGCTGCTGGCCCCTTTAAATGTACGCTATAAAACTTTCTCTGAAGAAATGTATCAAAATATTAGAAATTAGAAGTAGATTATTGTCTAGAAGTAGGCAAATACAATGTAACTGGATGAATGTGGCAACAATTACCACTTCCTAGCGATGTTTGAGGCAGCGTAGACTGCAATGCAGTTCATCGTACGCAAGGCACACAAATTGTTCACCAACGTATACATCGTCAGTAGATATACGTAAAACGTAGAACACATAAAAATTAACATACTTAACAAAAGGAGTTTCAAATGAAAAATGGAGTATAAAAATACACGTTTTTCCATTACACTCACATAATTATCATTGATGCCATTTTCATTTCACATTTATCTGTTCAATTCCGAAACGAATCCAACTTTAACGATTCCTCCTTCATGAATTTAACGGGTCCTAAGGGTACTTTTTGCGTAGTAATTGATTTGTAGGAAATAATTACAAATAAGAGAATTTATTGCCACTTTGAATTTTAGAGGGCCGCGAGTTTCACGAAGGCAAAGTTTTCAGCCCCACCAGTGCTATATGACAGAAAGAAAACCTGATCTGCATCTTGATGACACAGAGAGGACTGCCTTGACGGCACGTGACTGTGAATATTTTACGTCGAATGACTATAGCGCGTACGTTTTTAGATTTTAATCAGAATCACCAGTGACAATGATATGACTTCTTGGATTTCTCCGGGAAAATGGTATACTACCATTCATAAATCCTTTCCTGTAAAAGATCATAATACTTTTATTACAATTTTTCTGATTGCGCTGGTTCCTGAGGCATGACTATATTGGATCTCAATAACTGTCATAACATTGTTCATTCCGGTCGGTGCAATACACCTGCATTTTAAAATTCTTTTAAGATTACAGTGACCAGACGAATGATTGCCCCTTCTCAATGTTAGGCCTGCTGTAATTTTTGAGATATTTTATGGATGTACTTTATACATGAGTGAAAATTATGGGATAATTTTGTAATAAATTATTCAGTTCACGAAAGGGAAAAACTTCTACCGAGGGATATAAGATTACACAGTAGTAAGCTATCAAATAACTCATGCATTTCTGTTAAGTGGGTACAGTTATTTCGTTTGGAGAATATATTACTTATGAAATGTGCCCGAAAAGTTCGATTGCATCTTTTAAAGCACTTCTCGTTTTAAATTTTATGGTTTAAATCGATTGAATCATATTCGCACCATTTCTCAGGATTTGATTTTTACTGCGCTATAAACACGAACATGGATTCCTTAGTGCATATTTAGATTATTTACAGCACAAAGTTTTTTCAAGATAACATTGATGAAGCCGGGCACTTTCTCAGCCTCATTCCAAGCACACTCAAACGAATGGGTGAAGAGAAAATGATCGAGTTACCATATTGAACATATTGAGGATGCTTTCAAATGAATTATTTTATTACCAAAAAGGTCAAAGTTTCCTTTTAAAGATTAGTTATTCATTCACCTCAAGATACGCAGTGCATGTCATTTAAATAATGATTTTGCTTGCTTGATTCTGTGGCTTTAGTAATATATAGATCTTGCCTTTCTAAGAAAAACCTATCGTGAACAGGCAAGAAGAGTTCAATGGCACGTACCTAGGTATTAACCGAAGGCAAGTTTAACCGACAATATCAACTCCATTCCATTTGACATTACCTTCTTCGAAATATTATGGGCCAAGCACATTATGAATAATAATTAAGTTTATTTTAAGAGATTTAAACATTTACCATAGATAGGAAAGTATTTCCACGTAAGGAAATTGATCACAACTGTTAGCTTATTACACCAATGAAATTTACACTAGATTATTTTTTTTAACAAATTGAAGATTCGGGGATCCGAAGGTACATGTGCATCTCAAAAGTGTACAAGAATGTTGTATTAAGGAATCCGTTGTCATAACAATGGGTTTTGAAGAGAGAAACATCGCAGACTTGCACGAAAATGAGGTGAAGGAAGGGTGAGCTAATGACTCACAGACTCATGCATGAAATAACACTCGATTTCTTGCGTCGTACCTGATTCACTTCGATTCGATCGTCACTTAAATTGCGGCGCATAGACACTCCTACTTGACATACCGCCAACTAAGCATGTTACTACTGACATTTTAAATGGCATGCCTTAACGCTGAAAAATAAACGCATTTCACAATGTTCTACGAAACGAGAGAATCGCAGGTGATTATGCTTATTAATTAATTCCTTTGTACCATCATGAAAGTTCCTTTCGGGGTAAGAAAATCTTCAAATATGCGATAGTCTCACCCTATTACTTTTCCCCACGCCTCCATATCCTTGAAAATCCCTTCAGCTCCAAAAAAAATAATACGAGTCATGCATAAGCATTTTTCCTTTAGGCTTCCAATATTTTGCCTTTTGAGAGTCTCATTTACCTCGTTTGTCTAAGTTTTCCGCGGTCTCTTCCTCACAACTCATCCTTCCTTTATGCATACTCGGCGATTCAACTCTCGTCCATTGTATTCACATGCCTAAGCTATCATTATTAGGCATATTTCAAACTGATCTATTAAATACACTCCCAATCCACATCAACTGTTATCAAAGCCTTCAGAAATGTATCCCTTTTTCTGTATTTCCTGTTTTCCCGCTCACTTTCCATATACATCTCAAAGCAGTTGCATTCCCCACAATTCTATGTTTTCTCTGGAAAACCCAAGATTCGACACCATTGGCACAGTCTACACGGTAGCCTAGGAGAGAGTACATTCTAGTACAAAGCTTTTCTTCAACATTCTTCTTCTTTTATTGCAGACGACCACATACTATCCACCACCTTCATACCCAATGTCGCTCGTCACTTGATTTCCACATATTTCCTGGGATATTAAGTTAGCAAAACTATTCAAACATACTAAACCTCCCTCTGTTTTACTACTAAAAGCAAAAATACCTCTTTTTAGGCCTACTTACCTAAAACCACTATATAATTGTGCTATAAATAAAAATACGAATTTGACTCACCAAAAATATATTAAACCGCTAAGAGAGTAGAAGATTGTGGGAGGAATCCATGCTGAATACAGTGTAATGATTGCGATACCGAAGAAACAAAAAAGAGGACCATCAAACGTGAGGAGCACTGAGTCTTGTGTTTAGTCACACAGGCGTTCGAAATATTAGTGCATGCAAGGAAAAATCAGCCGAGGGATAGAGATAATCAAAGAAAACCCGTCGGAAATACAATCCGGATTCAGGAAGAAAAGAGGATCGAGAAACTTCATCCTTTTCGTAACGATACAGGTAGAAAGAGTGATACACGACAACAAACCACAGGTGAATTCATCGACCAGGAGTAGGCATCTGAAAACGTAGAGTGGGACATTTTTTAAATAGCTGGAAAACTTTTGAATGGATTAAACCGATGGGAATAATATAATACACCAACTACACAAGATCCAAGGCAGTACACTAACATGAGCGCCAAAGGAAATATAAAAGTTAAAATAAATAATGAGTACAAGAGTGAGACATGCATGAGTACATGAGTACAATGCACTCTCACCAGCATCGTCGAATAATCGGCAGACGCAGTAAAAGAAGCACAAGGAATGAGAATGAAAGGAATTTGGAATTAAAGTGAACGGAGAAGAAATTAAAATGCTACGTTGCGTTGAGTTGCGATGTTGCAGTTATAGCAAAGATTAGGGAAGGCCTTCTGTGATCCTTGAACGAAATGCCTCAAGTGCCTACTCCAAGATTGTAATACCTATGAAAACCAGTGTAAGAAAAACTAAAATCCTAGAATTTGGAAGAGGGAAGATGAAGATATACGTTGAGCTACGAGAGGAGGAATTGGAGCTTGGGGAAGGGGAGCTTTAATCAACTTCGGAAAAATGATAACATGGCATGAAATGAGTTCGATGGGCATGAACGCCTTTGCCAGGAGGTAGTGCACGATACATAGATATCTAATACACCCAAAGAAGATACGGCTACAAAAAAGCAGGCAGAACTTGAAAAAATCGAGTGTCACACCATGAATAACAGATATGGGCCATTCGGAAAACTCGAGAGAAGGACAGATGCCTTCGAAACTCGTCTTGGAGGTGGAAGGAGAAAATTCGTAAGTGGAACTATGCTGTACAAAGAACCAGATGATTTTGGCACGTCCCGAAGCAAAATAGCTTTGTCTGAAACATTAAGAAGGGAAAACTGAAGTGAAGGTACAAAGAGGTAGACCATGGGAAAAATACGCCTGTTATATAAAAAGGTATGAATTACGGAAGACTATCAAGGTCTAAGAAAATTATCTTTAAATAAAAAAGAATGGAGACCCGCAGTTAACCACTCTTCGGCCTGAAATAGAATTGAAAATACATTAAAATAAAAATTAATTGCATTGAAATAAAATTTACTGGAAACTTCCCAAGTTGTTTACAATAACCAGTTCCAGCTATCGGAGTCCAAGAACGTGGCTGTAATTTCAAGGCTCACTGACAGTTGAATCACTATTTATAAATGTGTTTTCTTTCGTAAATGTGTTTTCTTTCGTAAAACACAATGGTCCTATTTTCAGATTATATAATTTTTTCATTCAATATTTCGTATGTCCGTGTTCTCTTTCCCTCATGAATCAAACCCTGACTTTCGGCATAAGCACTAAAAGAAAGGTGAATTAGCTTCACATGAAGAGTCGGAGAACGCTCCGGTCATTAACTACGCCTTAGCAAAGCTGCGGTGAATTGGCGCCCTTTAATAATGACGTCACAGAAAAACGATTACAATGAAAAGCATATGGTGACTCTCGTGACATCAAGAACGTAAGATCGGGTAATACGAATAATAAACCCACCGAAGGATGAGTCACTCAGGAAGTGGCCCCGTGAATGGCAACGGAATTCCCCAACACCTGTGAATAATTTGGAACTTAATTGATGGCCGTGAAATGACAACTAAGGCCAAAGAAAAATGCGAAGACAGCAAATATTGGTTTATGGTTTGCTGGCAATACTCGTGAGCGAGGAATTTTGGAAGCTTGGGACATAATTCAAGGGAGTTTCTTGACGTAGAAGAATGGCGGCGAGTGGCATAAAATTGAAGCAAAAACGGTCAACAAAATGGATGCGAATAGGATCAATCGATGAAAATAGATGAAGACGTTTACGTTTTATATTGGAAATCATTAAAAGGCAGACATAATAGACAGTGGACGGTGAATATGACATAGGCTGTTGAAATTATAAACTGCAAGCTTAAAACATTTGATCAAATATTGTATTGGTTACTCTTTTTTTATATTCTATCATCTTCCAATGGTAGAAAAATTTTACAAATGGATTTAGTACTTTGCTGGTAACTAATATATAATACCTATTTTTAGAATAATAGCATAGAGATGAGGCCATTTTGTAAATGAATGAACTCAAGATTTTTTTTACTATCAATGAGGAAAAAGGCAAAGAAAATGAAATGAGGTGGTTGAGGTAGTTATAATGGTATTTGTTTAAATTCTTTCCCCATCAATATCGGCGATGACGATCTCAAATGGGATCAATATATAGAACGGGAGAAAACCTAGTTCGGCAATTGCATATGAGGAATGATATTCAACGGTGATGTCACCGGTGAAGATAAGGTCTGCGCCTGCTTTTCTTCGGCGAAAAACTCTAGTTAAATGTGACCCGAATACACACAGGAATTTCTTTCTTTTAAATATTCTCGCAGGTAAAATTCTCTTTTCAAGCCCTTAGAATAGATGGTTCACAGATGAATTCATTCTATGAGGGGGGATCAAAGCCGTCCGGACCACAACACCGGTTAAAGAAAATTCAATGCTGATGGTTGAGGGAATCTAGATCAATGGCCCTCGGAGCACATGTCTTATTTTTATAATTTTTCGAAATATTTACTATTGCTAAGACCACCATATAAACTAAAACAATACGGTTTCGGGGTTTGAGGGAATCGCATTATGCCGCCAATTGCCTACCCACCACTTATTAGATGACAATGGTTCTGTGAAATCTTCCCTCAATCAATGTGAAACGCTCCATGGGGTCTGCGGTTCCATGAGGGAGATGAGAGGGTAGGATAAAGGTGAAGGAAGAAAAAATGGTTTAAATTCAAACGGAGCAAAATATGAACGCTAATGAAGTACTAAAATATTATAGTTCGAAGATAATTTTTGTAACTTCTAAGTATCACTTGGAAAACTCCACAATGTGCCGCAACGTAATGCCTACAATATTTAGCGAATTTTTTTACTATAATTAAGTCTACTCATAACTAATTCTAAAACTTTTCCAACGAGTGTTAAAAAGTTGAAAAAACAAATTAAGGTGTAACCAATTATTTATATATATATATATATATATATATATATATATAC
>LYUA01000395.1:209751-222309 GCA_002093875.1 Calopteryx splendens
ATAGAATTGGTTGCTACGAATTCATCATCAAAAATGATTATCAGAGCAAGGATTTGTTTGATGCAGATATCCACATTAGTCATCACATCGTCATCGCCGTGTGTCTCATCTGGGGTCCCTATTTATCTCTTGTATTCGTATTTCATCTCTTTTTCTTCCACAACTATCTTCAGCAGGCTACCTTGTCTCAATATGAGTCCATTAAGTCTGATCCTTCTTCTTTTGAACGTTTGACATATATCTCTTTCTTCTGCCGCTCTTTGTAGGACTTCTTTGTTGGTTATCCCTCAATTAGATTTTCATAATTCTCCTGTCGCACCGCATTTCCTTTAATTTCCTTTCCCATGTTATTGCCAACGTGTAAACTACGAATCTGTAATCAATGAGACTCCATTTTTGTGCCCCGGTGAAATGTTTTATTGTTTAGATTCTACTGTCTTGACCAGTGCGCACTTATTTCTTCTTGCAGAATGCCTCTTCTATGCTGCTGATGCTATTCTGCTAACTGTAGGTTTCCATCTTTATTTTCTCATAGCTATCTGGTATTCAAATATAACTCTTTCACTTCTTCTAGTTTATGATTTTCCAATTTATATACCTGTTTTGTCCTATGCATTTAGGTCGCGTACCATGAGCTTGGTTTTTGTTTACCTTACGCTGATGTTTATAACTCATGTTAGCACGTGTTCTCTTAGCATTCCATTTTTTCTCTGTTTTTGATTATACGTCATCGGTCAAACGAAAAATATGTTTTTTTATATCCACGGATCCTGATCCTTGCAGCGTTTCTACGAATTCATTTCCTTTTGTATGCATTCATATTCATTTATTTATACATATATTGAGGGTAACGGGCAAAAACGCACATAGGTACCCTTCACTCTTTTCCTCCTCATTGTTCATTCACTATATAGTCCAGGTTTAATAACCCCTGATCTTTATACAGAATGTCGATCATACTTCAGACATTATGAGACAGATGAGAATACATAATATGCATTCTGCCTAAGTCAACATCATATAAAAGTCTTCGATAGGCCTAAAATTGCGATGCATGTTTGTTGATCCTCTTTCAAGGCTGATTAACTCAAATGGGGGAAAAATTATTGAATAATATTTAAAACTAAATTTAATATCCGTAAATTCATTTCATATTTTGCTTACTTGTTCAAAATCTTTCACTGGAAGGAAAATACTGACACTCATTACTAAAAGTTGCTCTAAATATTCATTACAGAGTACAACCGCTTATTCCCTTCTCAAATATATTGTCGGTATGAGATGTATTTATATATTATAAACCATTCTATGCATTGAAACGAAAATGAAAAAGGCATTCTGGAATAAATTGATTAATGCATGAGTAGACTAGAATTCGCAGTACACCGTCGTAATCTTGGGGATTATCACGTTAATACTAACCGGTAATCCCAGAGATGAAGTGACGTGTACTGGAGCAATTCCATTTTTAATCGTCTAGTTGAGAAATATCTGGTCACTCGAACCCCTCAATTTCCTTGAAAATCAGTTTAATTAATAGCGACTTCCTACAATACCACTCGATACCGACATCATATTACCATGGAAATTTCCCGATTTTTTGTTATTAACATTCACCTAATTATAGTGTTTTCAAAGCTTCCAAATACCTTTAGAAATCAACGGTTCATATGGCTCATTTTAAGTTTAATGGATACGATACACGGTATTTATGAATTATTTCATAAGAAATTGTACAAACATGAAAATTCGTATCGGGGGAATAGAATAGCTACACCAAAAACTACAGTAATAAACCCTTAGGTTGGTTTGGTAGATGAGGGTAGAGCTCACCCAGTAATAAGCCAAACAGCGTGTGAAATTCACACATCAAGATAGAGGGGGCCAGTTACTTTCCCTGTACCACCTACAGTTTCCCAGGAATAGCTGGTACCCGAATTATCACACGTCTTGCTGAGGGTGCACAGAGGCATCACCCGGAATCGAGCCCGGACTCGGGTGAGTAGCACAGCGCTCTACCCACCGGACACTCACATTCCCATTATACTTACACACAATTAGCAAATATTCCCCAAAGCAAAGGTTACAAGTTCACTTCCATAAATATATCAGACCGAATCGCGCGAATTCTCAGTATATCACGCCACAAAATATGTGTAGGCATACATACCTATGTTTCGAGGGAGTTTCGAGCTGTATGCAATATAAATGAGCAGGCTTAGAAATTATTCACCAAGACTATGTGCCAAAACTTCTATGTAGTTCCGCCAAAAAAATCAGTGAGTTTTGAAAATAATGTCTACCTTTGCCAAGGATGCGATTGAGTCTGAGTTAACTAACCAGTTTTGAACTTGCAGGTCAGCGAAACGTCTGACTTCCCGGATAAAGAGGAATGCATCTTGAGTGAGACGTCCAAGTAACGCCTACACCACTTCTTAGTCAGCATCATGGAAACTTTCTATCCTTCTCACAAAAACCCATTGGAAATTTATGGCCGCAACTCAACCGGAACGCCCTCAAGTATTTCGCAATGAGGTCAGTGCAGAACTAAGAACTGCTACAATAGATGAGCAAGTGATTTGTATCAATTTCTTCCCAAGGTCTGCGCTTTACCTCGTTTCGTTTCATCTATTGAACGGAGAGTAAAGCAAATACAATTGAAAGCGGCAGGGGATTTTACGACGGAAAACTATATACGCAGTAGACTGAAAAAAATGAATGGCATAAACCCACAACAATGCAATGCAAAAAAACGAATAAAAACAAATTTGTAATGGCAAGGTATATACGCAGCACTTAGTTTACTCGTCAGGTGAATCTGCGATCACCTCTCTTTCACTATATCATTATGCATTATTTATGTATTGTAAACGTTTATCAATCCAACCTTGGGGTTGAAGATTGTGGTGGTGGAGGTGGACGGCGTTGAAACGCTTACTGCGTGACAGATGGTATTGCTTGCGTGGCCAGCAGTAAATCAAAACCAATCCAAGCACTCAATTCTTTATAAACAATTCTTCCGAAGCAATTTATATTATTCCTACCGAAAAACGATCTCTCCCACGGGGCGCAATGTCGTAAACCTAGCATCAACTAGTGTACACTGTTAAGGCTAGAATGCGACTCATTGTACTGAAAAAATGGATCCTGATTGACGAAATAAAGAGTAATCACTCTGCTTTGGAGGAGTGCAGAAATCAGCGGGCAAAGTGTAATAATTATGACTTCACGCCTTCCTCCGACTTAACAGAGAGACGAAACCTAAATAACACTATTCCATTCGAAAATTGAAACAATTATGAGTAAATACATTGCATGCATTTCTGGTATTATTGTTAGGAAAGACCAAATACGAATTTCTCTTCCACTATGAACGATAAAAATACAATTAGCGTCTTAACTGTGTTAAATATATAAACTTACAAAAGGAATGTTTGAAATTTTATTCATTTTATGAAAGTGCCACTCAAGCTTATTAATTTAATTACACAATGTTTACAACTGCAGTAATACGAAAACACTATATGATGCAACCGCTATATTATATAATTGCGTGAATATTCGAGTACGCATACAGATAATTAATGAAGAAAACTAGCATTTTATTCTACTTCATTTAGCCTAAAAATATAATGTAAAAGGGTGTAGCGTTATCAGCAACTAAAAGTTCATACCAGATCAGGCTAGCCAATCTTCGTTATTTGACCGCTTATAGGCATTTTCTGTACAGCTGTTCTCACTAATAAAGCATTATTCGCCTTCAAGTCCATCTAAATTTTAGAATGAGCTAACGAGCAGATACACTAATTAATCTAAAACATTCTTGAGAAATTCTGAATATGATACCTAATGATTCCAAATTTAATGACGAAACAACATTTTCTATATTTAATCAATCAATCTCCTATTTTCTACCACATTTATTCCTATTCCTAAAATAGTAGATAGCACATTTCTGAAATTTTACAAATGAAAACGTTTGCAGCCCTGAAAACGATAAGAAGAATTCTTGATTTATGCAATAACTCAAATACCTGTGGACAAGGCGCGGCATGACTATTTTGATAGATCTATTCAGCTTTTTTGGTTGGGAACTATATGAGGAAAAATGAATCTTTGGGCCCAATTTTGGAAGGGTTCATTATATTTCTCCTTAAATACGGCATAAAAGTTTAAGAACCTGATATAATGAGGCTATTTTAATTTAATTTATCTCTTAGTTATCTCGGTGACAAAAGTTAAGTGGAGCACCTCTCATCCCTCAAAGAGTTTTTTAAAATATATGTATTGCAACAATCATCACCTTAGGAAGGTTCTTTTTGCTTCCTAGGTAAAGCACAATTAACAAACCTAGGAAGATTCCTAGGTTTGTTAATGGTGCTATCATTCTCTTTTTACTATCCTTACTTTGTATTCTCTCAATATTATAATATATAATTGATAATTTAATAATGAATTCTCACTCGCGAGAAAATACTATGAGAGTAATCTAAATTTATTGAAAGTCTCTTCATTTTGTCACAATTTCAAAGCTATCAGGTAAACGAGTTTTTTTAAGGGACTGCATATAGATTGGAGTCTCGGTAGTAACTGGAATAGGGTTTTTTAAGGGGTTCTGTCAGCTTAGATCATAGGCACGAACATTTAACTCCTTAAAATACAATCCATAATTAGGCAACAACCACGCCCAATGAGAGACTCGATCCCTTTTGAACTTTGGGGTAGGTGAAGAGCGTGCTGCTAAGAACTAACGAGGTCAGGTTTATTATTATTATTCGTGATTTCTATAAGTACTTACCTGCACTAAAAATATTCTGTTTTCATTGATTCAATCCAGCCAATCTTTATTTCGTTAAATCCAGTTTTATCTCGTTAAAACTCAATATAAAATGACAAATACTATGGATTTTTATTGGAATATAAGTTAATCAGTTACATATGTACATGGTTTTCCGCAGTGATTTATCATTTTGGATAATTATATATTTTTACGACGAAATGATTTACCTAATTCCTTGAATCTACAAATATCCGTCCATTAGTCTACGTGTCGTATATCCAAGCCCTAATTCGTTGTCGTTAATTATATAATGGAAATAGAGACTCAAAAACTTATACTCTCTTTTTAAAAGATTTCCAACCCGAATTTTAAAGAGTCAAAACGCAGATGGGAACTACGAATGAAAAGATTAAGAGAACTTCAGTGGGGTACTTTGAAGCTTCGTCACAGAAGTCTTCAGCTGAAGCTTTCCAGCTTCGCTATTCACGGAGCATACGGACGATTCAACGACGCCTTCCGCGTATTTTAACGAGCTGTGACGGGTCAAGTGTCTCCTTCCGTGGATTTTGTGTTGGCAAGGTAAACTCTTTATCCTTCTCTCTGATTATTCCTCCGGGGGAAACGGAATGGATGTGAATACTGATGCATTCAATGGTTCTGTATTTTTGTGGGTTGAGGTATTCGACTCATTATTATTATCCATCAATGCATTCTAAACTAATAAGATGTTTGTCCTTGTCCCATATAAATTTTCGGCTGACTGATTATACTTATTTTTTTTCAATTCAATGCATTGCCTTCCGTGTTTATTGATTCGAATTTAAAGTATTATGTGTAATACTACGCATAAGAGAAATGAGCTGATTCCTCACATTCCTAAACTAGAATTATAAATTTTATCAGATTTACCGAGAAAAAGAATTAAAAAAACAGGGGTAAGACAATATAATTAATATAGTATTATCGCAAAATAATTTAAATCAGAAAATTTTTAAATAAAATGACGCACACCCTTTCAACGTGATGTACAAAATCAGAAGCGTAATTTTGGGTATTGGTGAAAATGTTACGTCAGCACAAACAATGTGCGACGAAATACAAATTACTACGAAAGATATTCAAATGGTAATACGTCATCAAGAAGGCCTTTGCGTCCGCCATCCGTTTGTGGGATGGTTGTGGGATTCGTGTGATAAACGCAGAGAATTTCGCGCGCACTGCAGGACCCATATCATTTTGGACGGAACAGGAGAGTGGTGAGGAAATGGGAAAACCACCACCTCGGATGTTCCTGTTTGGAGGGACCACCACAACGAAGCAAAGGAGGCAAGGCCATTCCCTTGAGCAGATACCTCTCAGGGATGCAAATAAGAGCTCCTTAAGTTATTTTTTATGAACAAGGCTAACTCATTCTAGGACCATATTTTATCACAGGAAAAAAAGCAAATTTATGGATTTTACTTTTCTTCGAGTATTCTACATGACGGTTGAAGTACTGATAAAAATAACGGCCCGCCTAACTTCCGCGCGAAGTACGCTACGCTTCCTTGACAGACGTATTTCTTCTCAGGATCAATAATTTAGAATGGTAGACGTTGTTTGTTGAATGATTTCTCAAACACCAGAGTTTACGCGCTTCAGTAGACATGTTTCAATTGCCCTTTCATTCTACCTGTAAAACTGAAACGAAAGATTTTAAAATTATAACTCAGATGTTAGAAGAAATATCAACACTTGATGGATCGAACAATTACTGTTATTCAAAACCTTACCGTCGTAATGATTGGAAATTACGGAAAAAGACTCAGCACCGAAAATAAGAAATTATTAATTCAAGCCGTTTCACTACACTGATGCTACAGTGAAGATTCCTGAAGGTGCTACAGTGTAGTGAAACTGGTTGAAAGGTAAATTCTTATTTTCTGTGATAACATAAAGTCTTTTTTCGTAATTTTCAATCATCATAATGAAACTCCACTAAGTATCGGTCTCAACTATGCCTGTAATTAGTGTCGTGGTTATTTCTTGCTGTGCGAACATATTAGGAGTCCCGTGTGCTCCTGAGAGTCCGCTAAGCGTCCGTCTGGTATCAGGCTTGTCAGTAACCAGACTATTAGAGTTTACGCAACACCCATTCCCTAGGCGGGAAATGAACTCGCGACCATTGGGTTAGTAGGCGGGCGAGTTATTTAGCAGACAAACTCGGCCAGCCAATTTAATATCTTCAATATCAATAGTTGAACCGATGAACATGTGTACGCCAAGACAAGTCACACTCTAGTTTTCCTAAAATTAAGCATCGAGTAATTTAATTCAAATAAATTAATAAGCCCCTGTAATGTGTATCGCTCCAGTTATATGCATCAATGTTCATTTTGAAGGACATTCCAATGGCCAACTAAATTTTTACATCCATAGAAGAAAGCTTTTTGTTATTCCAACTTTGCTAATTATAGCGGAACTAATATATAGCGGTTTGGATGCCTAAGTTAAATACATGTTGTCATGAACAAACGAATACAAAAGACAGTATTTTATCCTCCCTTAAGTTAGGATATAAGTATATTAAAGTAGAAATAGGATTAAACATTAGTTAAGGCACAAACATGTTAAAATGGCAGTGGATTTATGAACGTATCTAAATCTTAAAATAAAACATTCCAAAAGCTTGTGACTTCATTTACTGCTCATTAAGTTAGGTAACTTTTTACTACTCATTTACTACTCACTCCTACCTAAAGTTATGGACAATTTCAGCACACTTACCAGAGCTTTACGTATCTCTTGAACGTAACCGATGACATGATTTTTTAAGGTAACCCGATAATAGTGGACCGAATTAAGTATCTAGTTCCGTAAATAAGTTATTATGTATTAAATTATTATAAATTTGTTAAATTCGAGGAATTAAATTGAATTCGTGTAATTAATCGCTAATTTGCAAACAATACCATAGAATGGGCCCTCTTTAAGGCATAAACCATAATAAAAAGCAATAGTGTGTGAACATCAACTATTGGAAGGTTGTGGAAGACCATGTACATTTTTTTGTAGCCCCTCATACAAAGAGCAAATATTTTCACTTTTCCACATGCCGATGAAATTTATTCTTTAAGATAAGATATTAAGGAAATTACGTCACATCAATGAATGAAGAGCACTAATATAATCCTTCGTTTTCTATTTAGTTTCATCATTTTCATGTCATCAATTTGTCAGTCTGTATAAGTGAATTGTCAGGGAAAGGAACTGCCCCCCCCCCTACCTGATGTGTGAATTTCACACGCCGTTGGGCTTACTATTAGCTGAGCTCTACTCTCCCCTATCAAACCGACCTTCGGGTTGATAATTGAGGTGGATTTTAAGTGAATTTGAACTAGCTTTAATATTATGCTGCTCACATTCGAACTGAGATTATTTGCAAACCCATGAAATATGAGCAGATCTTCGCATCTTCGCTTAATATTTTCTTCTATTATCTGAAATTAAAATTCCTTCATACGATCTCACGTAACACATTTTCCATCACAGCATATACCCACAGATATTATTTCCATCACGAATTGACTAATAATAATTGAATGCCTTTTCATTCACGCATTTATAATCGCAGGCATTCAATCATACATTAAGTAATTGACACAAGCATAAGAACTTTTATGCGCCTCGACGGGGTAATTTTAAAATGTTTTTTAGGTATTTACTTAATAATATTTAGTCAGACAGACCTAACAAAATCCCCCGCATAATCAGAAGAAATAGTAGAGCCGGAAACAGTTTCTTTCAGAAGAAAGAACTTGGGAGGGAATTGGCTGCGGCCATTTCAATTGATGCAACGACTATTCGAATCAAAATTATCGTAACCGGTGCCAAAATGCTACAAAACGACGTAAAATTCTTCAACCCATTGTAAGTTAAAAGCCCGAGGTATTTTACGCAGCCGAACGAAAGGAGAAAACCTCAACGCGTTCTTTAACGGAAATCTCGGCTACTCCACTGCGACGTTCCTTAATTGGAGATGCCACAAGTTAATTTGCAATGTGCTGACCTGGCTTTGGAAAACCTTCTATCGCGCGGAAAGGCACAAGTGAAATAAATACTTACCCGAAACATGCAGATGGCTACTCAATAAAACAAACAACTAATGCTTCAAAATATTTGATTTAGGCTAAAAATAACATTGCCCATAAAATTATCCATAAAGTATAGTTTTAATATTTTTGGTGAATACTAAACTACAATACGGTGGGATTCCCGAGGCATAAAAAAAATTTATTCATGACTGTAAGTATAAAAGTATTAAATTCCATATTGGCATCTCCACACAAGGAGAAAATATTGATGATGTTTTTTCCACGTGTAATGCTGCAAATGTTATGTAACAAGCCATAACTCCAATGGAGCATTATTCCTGGTCATTGGAAGATTCCGTAAAACGTGAAATATTATGCTCGATAAGTACGCTCTCTTTTCCCAAGCATCGAAAAAAAAACAACTTCCCAGAGAAATTGGCGGTATATTTTTTGTCAAAATTCCCTGGACATCATGACTAATGCTTTTTTTAGGAAATAACAAAAAGTCCCCTTTGAATTCCCACCGTGATTATACAATGTGACGTGTCTCAGGTTCCGCACTTGCCGTAGTTCGGCGCTGTCTGCCATGAGGCTTCACTCATCTCCCTCCACAACTCGGGTCTTTTTCCACCAATCCCCACACTCCATCCATCCTCTCCCCCACCCTCCCCCCTGCGCGCCCCTCCCCGCAATCTCTTTTCCGACCTCCCTCTCTTCTATCCTTTACTCCATCACAACCGGCGAGTCAGTCAGTCGCCTGTTGCACCTCCGGGTCGTTCGTTACCTAGGCAACGGACTCTGAAAAGTTCCACTGGCTTGAAGAAGGAAAGCGACGCTTCTCACTCGAGGAAGTCTCGATCGCCTTACTAAGTGGGAGTTCCTCCTGTCCGCGGAAAAAAGTAAGTACCGCTACGCGCTTTCGGAGCTACGTTACCATCAAAATTCACTCCGGGGCGCTATTCTCTAAATTTACCTAATTTAATAAGGATGGAAATATTATTTGGAGCAGTAGTTGACAATATATTCGAAGTTTCATGCGATGCAAATTTTACCCACAACTTTGACGGACTTTTTACGAAGAAATCAGCCAAATTTAAAATCACTTCTCTGTGACGTGACTTTCAACTTGTAATTGATACAGAAGGGACGAGAACCACAATTTGTTTCCTTAGAGAGAAATTTTATGAGGTTAAATACAATTTTAAAAGATTCGCAAAAAGAATTGAATTTAATCATATAAATTTTCCAACACAAGTTTGAAGCATGTAACTGGCCGTTTTGGTAGCCTTCTAAATTATGCTGGTATTGGGAAACGGGTCGCTGTAATGATTTAAAAAATATTTCTGAGGATCCATTCTCATATCAGCCATTCCGTACTAAATAAAATATAGCACCCTTCCCACTTTATGCTATATGCTCAAAAATTAATGAATACGGAGAACAGGGTTCGTTTTCAAATTTTTCTCTCTTCTTGTAATAAAAGCACGTTACTATTATTTCATGTCCGCCAAAATAACTTGGAACTCTTTAATAGTTAAATTTATCTACGTAATAGAAGAATAGCTTTCTAACAAGTTGTGAAACGGTATAACAATTTCAGCGTAAAAATAGAATCCATGCAAAGTTATGCTTCATAATACGTTTAGAGATGGAGACAGAATAATCCACATGACTAATATCGCTTGAAAAATAAAATTATGAAATTTATCTTAATTTTAATCAGTAAATGGCTATACAGCTTTACAATACAATAGTCTAGCAATTTATCAAAGCAAACTTTTAAAATCCACTATAATTAAAAAATAAATTACGACCCGGGTTCCGACGCCCTATCAGCATCAACCCGATGACGACACTAAACCATCGAAACCTTATTCGATAGATATTTGTAAATTATGGTGGTTTTAAAAGTTTGCAATAATAAATTGTTACACAACGGAATACAACAAAGTTACCGAAAAACAAGATTTATTTACAAAAATAATATTTTTACCTACCAAAAAGTCTATTTCTGCGCATGGTAAAGAGAAGGGAAGTAGGTACCTAATTGCCATTCAGATCCATCTATTTCAACGAGATGCATTTACATTCGTGGAGCGTACATGTTACCAGAGCAAAATATTAAAATTTTGCTTAAGGTCATCCTAACGAAAGCATTGAGTTAATTTGCCAAAGGCATTCCCCTTTTTTAGTGCTCTTGAATAATTGAACGTTCGCGGAATAAGACATTTTAAATTTCCGAATTAAGTTTTACCCCACTTCATCCACGTACAATTTGGAGGGACGCCCTGCACCCGTGTAGGCATATCTTCCGAAATGCGGTCAAAAGCATTGCACTCACGATAACGCGAGGTATTTTTTCTCGGAGAAACGTATATTTCGCGGCATTTCCCATTGTTTACTGTGATACCTCCTAAGTTATCTCGCCTTTCGTTCATCCCATTTAACTTATCAAAAAAGCCGCTTGCCTGTCATAGGCGTTGTTGCTGTTCATGCCAGAAATTAAGTAACCAGTGAGGAGTTTTGAAATGAGATACTATGTAACCTACTACTCCAACAACATCTAATGAAAATCGTTTGCGTAAAAAGTAATGCATAAATTTTTATTTTATATTTCACCATAGCAATCCACCATTGAGATGTTATAATTGCTCAAAGGTGCGACTGTTTGGAATTAAGAAATTTTTGAAGGGAATATAATGGGAGGCACAACCGTTCTCAGTTTATATCCAATGCTACCTCGTCCATCGATTTTCAACAAGTGCTACAAAAAAACGGATACTACGCTGTTTTGAGCTCACAAGCCGGCGGTGACTTCGCATTCCCATTTATTATTTAAAAACGCGTCGAATACGTCGGATTACCCGAGGATTCCGAGCACCTGTTGAGTTCCCTCCCTATTTCTCTCTCTCTCTCTCTCATTTCTCTTCTCAGTTTCACACTCTCCTTCCCTCTCTCGACCTCGCCGACCACCATTCCCATCCGCCCTCCCGTGCCCTTCTCTTTCCCTCCTCCGCACCTCTCTCCTCTTCATCCTGTAACCCTGTCTTCTTCCTAGCCCTACCATCCTCTAACGATTTCGTGCTCCCGCCCCCTCTTTCTTACTCCCACCCGATCCCGTGTAGTAAACCACCGATTATCTCGGTCCGAAGCGTCCTGCAGAAGACCGTTGGGGCTCGGGTGTTGAGATTCCAAAAGGTCTCTCGAGATTGTTTGCGATGAGGGCTGCATGAAGTGTCTTCGAAAACACTATGCTATATTTGTACAATGCGTGATTAATTACGGTCTAGCAGAGGCTAATTAGATTCTTTAACGAATGACTTTTTTCAGCAGCGTTTTCCTATAAGAAAAACTGGATTATTTTATTTCTAAGCACTCTTGACCTCTTGAGGTCTTATTTCCGAATCGAATTCCCAACTCTCTCAACCAGCAATGATGTCACAAAAGGATTCTTTTTCCTCGTTGAATTAAGGGGAAAAAGATATGAGGGCAAAATGATCTCATAAGGTGTCTACTAAGAAGGAAATGTTAAAAATCAACCACGGAAACTTTATTAGTAGTGAATCACTCTCTTTAGATATGAAGCGAATCAGGAGTGGAAAAATGCTTGCCATCTGAGACGCATTCGAGTTAACACAGAAAAACGAGCAAAGGGAAACTTCCCAGAAAAACTCCTCGCTTATGGACGTAAAAACCAAGGAGTTG
>LYUA01000395.1:231367-261044 GCA_002093875.1 Calopteryx splendens
GTAGTAGATTTCGGATTTAGACACTCCAATTTCTTAGGTTATATCGCACCATCCGAGCCTAAGTAACGAATCCTTCCTGAAAAATATCATCGACGCCAGAGGAGGAATTATAACCCTTGACCTTTGGGACATCGGGCGTTACTGTTCTGTTCATTTCCGTTGAATCTATCTCTCGTTGAATAGGTACAATTTTGAAAAGAGTTAATTTCGGGTGCGGTTTGTTTTTCATTACATAAATATTCTTGCAGAAGATAACGATCACCTGTCACTGACCAAGAAGCATTATATACCCACGTAAATATGAAATCCATAGTTTCCAAGCTGGAAATAATTATACTTTAGAGAAGGTATCACGGGCGTTGTAGATCATGACGCCTCAAACATTCATCCTCAATTTTTTTCCTGAAGGAGACATTAACCCTAATCGAGAGTTTCACGGATTAAGCCGCGAAAAATCAAGTCAAAGCATGGCGTCCCGGGAAGCTCGCCGCTTCTTTCGGGTGGCGGCACAAAAAGAGAAGGACGACTTTGTTCAGAAACTCGAGTTCGACGAAAAAAGAAGGGCGGCGATGACATCTCACGCTGTTCCCTGTTTCGGGAATCAAATTCTTATCAGCTTCCTATCTCAACTCCGTTGAATGGCTACGGGCGCGCCCGCGTCCCCGAACATTCTCTCAAACAAAAATTTCATTGACTTAGAATGCCGTTAGGATCTTCCACTCCCTCCACTTAGCCACGCTACCTACCCGCACGACATGTTTTTACGATATTTTACGCCCATGTTTCCATTTATCCAATTACTCGTATCGCGAGGAGCTGTTATCTGTTATTGACGCTGGGGGTCACGTGGGCGGTTGTCAAAAGACTTGGTAGACCGCCAGTGGGCGCGCCATATGTATGGGCGTTTTAGGCCTTGGTCCTACGTAACAATAAGCCACTTTTTAAAAAAAATGCTCCATGCCTTATCTCGTTGGTTGGTGAAAAACTATGACTTTTTGGGAGTTAGTGTGTATCCACAAGTGTCGTAAAAGGCGGGGAATTCTCTTTCTGGAGTGAAAAGACGACGGCTCGCGAATCTAATCCACGCTCTGCGAAACCTATCCCTAACCTAAAATCCAACAGAACTTGCAGCAGCGGCTTTGCGATAGAAGTCATTAGTCGAACGCTGAATACAGAAGAAACCGTGTAATGTAGACAGATATTAAAAGAATTGAAACAATGAAATTAAAGTCTGTTTATATTTTTATGCCTAAGAAATAATTCACACTTCTGGAATATTTTTACGGTTTGGTAAAGTTTGATTCTACCGCCTCTCCGGAAAAAGTAATATTTCAGTCTCAGTATTTTTAAATATTTAACACATTAGAAGTACATCCAATGCGGTTAGCTTATAACTACCTACTGTATTTTTACCGTCAGGCCAGGCATATTCATCGTACCCAGGCTGCTAATTAGAATTTTTACTTTTACCACATTTTTAAATTTTTTCTAAAAAATTTCACTTCCTCCGAACACCACCTTTGACCAATCATGAGTATTATAAGAAAAATATATATTCTACAAGTAGTAGGATAATAGGATAATTGAGCATGGTGGAAAATAGCTTACATCCACACAATTGGTGGTGATTTTAGGGAAAATGTGACAGCCTTTCCGACAGGAAATTACATGATGTGATGCAAGAATTTCCCAGTGAAAAAATTATTCGCCCAGTTCGTAATTTTTACACCGATTGGAATAACTTTCACAGAGTGAAATTCTCGAATTTGTATGCACCGCCATCGGGTGACTCCGTTTAAGTTACTATCGCGGAATTTCCCGCATATTCTATATAATGTTGCAACTTTATAATAAGGTCGTCCAAGAGAATGGTAAGTTGGTAGTTCTCTGAAATATACTTTATGCTAAGTGAAATTGTAATTTAGGTCCATATCGATCGGCATGCTCGGGGCATTCTAAAATTATATCATCAGCCGGGGGGGCCCATAAATTTTCTTCACGCGCACTGCTAATGAAATGTATTCCGGTATTCATATGCATGCGGTTACAGGACCTGAGGGATGGAGAAGTACATAAACAAATGAAAGCAATATCGTGCCCACCAAGCACGGCGAATGCGGCGTCCTCCGTTTACGGTCCTCACTCCTCGACTCCCTCCATCCCCTCGAAGCACCGCGTCTCCGCGGCCTCTTTTCTACGCTCCCCCCGCACCGTGTTTGTCGGCGGGACAGAATCTGTTGCAGTCCCGCGGTGGTGGTGGTCCCGTGGTTTCCCAAGCCACGAGGGAGAAAGGAAGAGAAGAGAGAGAGAGAGAGTCTTGACAGGACGATGACCCACAGGTAGAGAGAACCAAGGTCATGAGCTGCCTGCGGGGGATGTAGGAGGGTGGAGAAGGGATCGGTGAAGGTGGGGGGGTTTATGAGTGAGCGGAGAGAGGGTGGAAGGGGAATCGAAGGGGTTTATTCGCCCCGGGGGATGGATGAAGAGAATGATGGGGTAGCGAGCGGTCAGGGGAAGCGAGGGGTGCCTGCCGAGGGAGGGAGAGAATGAGGGACATGTCCTGGGATGTGAGGTGGGGAAGTGAGAGGGAAGAATATTGTGGCCTAGGAGCACAACTATCGCCGCAGCGCGTGAATAGGAATGGGCTCTGCAGGTGTGGAGAGTCTCCTGATCGACGATCGTGATTCATTCTCCTGCGCCGAAAAAAAAATCCCGGACGCAGTGGTCTTCTTTCGATTTCTCATCTCTCCTCTCCCTGGTGGCAAGAATGATGCTGCTTTTCGCATTGCACATGCCGCTGTTTTAAGAGACTAATGAACCTCTTATGAAACGCCATTATTGCGTCATGGCTAAATTTAGTTGGATCGTCATTGGTCTTAATTTGAAAAGAGCCTCACATTGAATATTGTTTCCATTGAATTTAGTTTCACCTAACTCAGTTACGTAGTAATTGTTTCCGTTATTGCGGAATTAAAATCTTTTGCGTTCATCACATGTTTTTTGTCTGGAGCTCATTGCTACTTTCACGGTTACCTGCAAACATAGTAAGGGAGTATTCATAGTGGATTGTAAATTTAAAGCGTCGTCAAAATACTTAATTTTCCAATGATTGAGTTCTCTCGAGCTTGGAAAAAGACTAATTTTAATTACATGGGAGAGAATCTTGCTTATTACGGTAGGTCAGTTGAGAAAATTATTGAGATGTTTTGCGAACGCTATTCATTTTTTTGGATTCCTGCTTCCATATTCTCTAAAAACTGGTCTCAGGGGAAATAACTGAGAGGCCCATCATCCTAATGCGACGTTACATATTCATGGCACCCCTACCCCAATTCCCGCGACTGCACCTTAGAATAGCAGTCCCGATTCACCTTAAAGGGGCGTGCACCCCTGTCTAATTGAGTGATTTGGGGCCTCGCCCTCCATCCCCCCATTGTTTCGCCCTGTGACCTCTTCAGTGCTTCCAGTGCTGGCGCTTACAGGGCCACTAATCCCTTTGGCTGCTTGGGAAATAATATTTCCTTTTCAATGCAAATCGACCTTATTAGTTTCATGATTCATCGCTATTTGGTGAACACGGGGATATATTCAGGAGCAAGGGTAATTTTAGGGCGCAGACATCCAAAGCCAGGCTACAGGTTAGGCATTGCCCTCTTAAAAAAGCCGACCTAATTTGATACGCTCGTGTGGGGACGAGATCTAGGACTTCAAATTGGTTACCGATCCGAAGCTCTTGTCCCTCCCCCCGTAATTTTGTTTTTTCCCCCTCACGATTTACTCTCTGAAATTCGGAAAATATAGCAAAATTGAAATATTTTCCCCTACTAAACCATGACACGCAATTAATTATAAATTGAGTCAAGGACAATAAACACTGAAAAATAACAACATGACGACGGTAGGCTTTCAGGTTGTTTTCAGTAACAGAAGACACGAGAGAGATGGATCACGCTCTTGATCCCAGCATGCTACGAAACCCACGTCGCTTCTGTGCGTCAGTGGTCACGAGCATTAGGAAACTTTGATATAGATGGAAAAGGAAGGGTAGATGAAAATCTAGGGAACACCAGAGATATCAAAAGATACGAAAATAGTTTTGCAGACGCTACGATACTAAACCTTTGGCAACACCAAGAGAGTTATTCTTGGAGCTCCATGTTAATGGAACATTTGATGCATATGAAGCGTGATTCATGAGACTTTTTTTTGGTCTCACACTTAGATGAAAGAGAAAGATTAAAGTATGCCTCGTATCGTTTCACGGTTGATCCCGAACTCGAACCTCGATCAGGAATTCGCAAAAATTCCTTATGCTCTCTTAGACTCTTGCGAACCGCATGAGTAACAGTGTACCGTCGGATATGTGATCGGTCCTGATCTTGGAGCAAGGTGTGGATTTCATAACGACCGGTGGAAAACTGGAATCCTCGACGCGGTCATGCGGCCACAAGCGTAAAATACTACCCGCACGCTCTCAATACTTGCCGAGCTCAATGGACGTTAAGACTTCAGTGGGACGGGATAGGCGAGTGGGTGTTTCAAAAACATTTTTCTTACGATTGCTCAGTGTAAGAGTGCTTCAGCCTCGCACACGTTTACATCTAAATAATAAGCGTAAGTAGCATTTCATTGGGAAAAAATCTTCCAATATTTAAATAACTGATAGGCACAACCAAGAGGGAAAGAAAAGATTTTCCATTGGTGCCATGAAACAGAGTTTATCGCTGGAATCCTTCCCTGAGGCATGTTTAGGTGTTAACGTCACAGCAATCGTTATCTCTCCAGGACATACCTACATCTGGGAGAGAGAGGTAATAAATGGATGGGTTTTTAAGTTGAAAAAAGGTGTTCGCTGATAATTTTTTCCTGATGCGCCTAGCTAAATCCCTTCGTCTCTGCTGATTCACTGCACGCGACTGCACAGTATAGTTTAATTGAGCTCCGATAAAATATTGTTCCTCTTAAACATTTTTTTAAAAGAAATTACGGAAAAAATTTGCCTACGTTCATATTTCGATAATGTCATCGCCAAATGGAATAAAAATTATGCTCGTAGTTTACGCATTTGTTTCCATAATTTTACGAAGACTCAGAATAGATGATCTCCAATTCCATTATTCGTCAGTGCCCTTGGCAAAATTCGCAATCAACTCTCCGGATCAATAACATTTGAATAATCGCTTAATTTGAACTACTCTCCGGTGGCCAACGAGAGCGCTCTGGTGTTTCAATGCAGCAGCAGAAAACCGTATACATTATCTAAACAGTAAACACCTTCACGCCGTTTCGGTCGTTTCATATTTCACTGAATACATTTAAAGAATTCTCGGCGACGCCCTGGGCGCCCATTACCGGTTTCTGCAGGCCTCTTCTTTTCCAAATGCTAATTAAGCGAGCGGGACGGCATGGTAGGTAGCTTTGAGTAGTACCACTGAGAGGTAGTTTTCTTTGTTTGCTCACTGCCACTGTTGAGGCGAAGAAGAGGAGAATTGGTGAAAAGGGCGTTTTTAATACTCCGGTCTTTTGAGAATGGTCATGCTGAGTGGGAATCTCGGAAAGGAATTTGGTGAGCATCTCTCTCACTTGGTTACCTTCGCCGTACATCAGGAAGGAGACTGATTCATTGGCCGAAAACTAGTTTTTGATTCTCATCAAATGTGACGCGGAAGGGGAAAACCGGGCAAAATTGCAGGTGACCTCCATCTGAGAAGAGGAAACGAAATTTCAAGAATAATTCTTGAAAAATGATAGCACAAGAAGGCACGGTCATAAGTTCTTTATAAAAATACACCCTGTAATAAACTAGTACCTTCCTATGATTAAAATTGTGTAGATACCTAGGGAGTATTAGAATCGTTGAAATAGAGGAAGATTTACGATAGTTTCGGCACGTATTTCTATTTTATCCGCGAAGCATTTTTTCTTTTACCAAAATTAAGATTTGGAAAGATCCTAACATTTATAGAAAATATGAGATAGTTTATCATTCTAGCGTCAGTAGTTAATACGGGTCAATAACAATTTAACTAGAACTAAACTCCGATTGCTTGTTGCTGAAATTTAAACTTGTTCAAGTCTCAAAGAATCCGCTTGTAATCCAATTCGTACTTTTAACTTTCCTAACAAAAATTATATTCATTAATGAAGGATATTTACTCCTGCGTCGACGCATGAGCTTAAGTGCTATAATTACGGTAAATGTCTTAACTCTTCAAATTTATATGCTGTTAAGGGTTCAAACGCATAAAAATCAGCAGACTATATTCTCAAATCAATTGGCTCAACTACTCTCACATACGTCGCTATCCAATTTATAAGGAAAGCCACTGTTCCTTCAATTTGGGGTACCGAGTGGGGCTTTCCGACTTAATCAGAGGATGAATAAACGTAATTTAGCGAATGGCTACGAGGCCAATGTGGCGGCAAATCCCTCAGATCCCCCCGACGAGGGCGAAGGCAATGAGCGCGACATTTGATCGAACCCAATAATCTCATGGAGGTCGCGCGTCTCCCATCAGGACATCTTCTCATTTGACTACTGAACAAACGCACGCACAGTTTACAGCGGCTCCGCGCATTCGTCCTAAAAAAGAGAAACTCGACAAAAGCGCGCCGCACGACTCCTCGCACACACAAAACACGAGCTCAGAGATAGCGCCAAATAGGGTTAAGTAACGAACAAACGGCCGCCGGGGAGGAATGACATAACAAATGATTATGCATGCGGGGGAATACGGTTCTTGGCAGGGGAGCGAGGAGATGTGTCCGCGATAAAAAGGTAGAATGAGGTCGGCCAAATCCCTCTCTCTCCGACTCTTTCGAATGATGTGTTGTCGGTTAGGGGTGGGTGCGTGGATGCGTGGATGCGGTTGCATTAACTCGCGGGATTGATGACGTTTTGGACTGGGAAGGAGTAGGGGGGAGGTTGGAGGGACTAGGAAAAGAGAATCATACGGAGATGGGAGAGACGAGGTTGTGTGAGACGGGGAATAGGTCGAAGGAAAAGGGGCAGGGATGAAGGCCACAGGTTGATTGGTGGAGGTACATACGGGATTCCAATTATCGCCAATAATGTCTGCGTAGCATAGGGTAGTAGGGTACAACAAGAATACCCTACAATCGCACGAGGTATTAAATATAATGCTTCGTAGCAACAGACTCGCTGGTACTATAAGAGTACCTTACGTCGCATGCGACGTAAGGTACTAAGTTAAGATCGTAAGATGGCGCCTATAAAAAAAGTAGGATTACATTCAACAATCGTGGTGTCTGACAAAACCAAGGGTGTACTTTGGTATGGGATATCATTCCGACGTACGACATACAAAAATTCCATTTCACAAAAGCTTGCTTCGCTAAGTTTTAGAAACTTAACCTAAAAAACAAAAGATAAAGGCTGTAGCAAGTAATTCTCGGAATCAAATGAAAGTAGTTAGAACTGATGAAACGGTTCCCACAAAAGCTAAGTAAAATCATGTCGTAATTTCAACGTTCATACCCAGTCGATTATAGGCGGCTTTGTGCAAAGATGTCCAGCGCATGCATTCGTTACACTTCGCCCAGGATCCAATTTATTGCGCTTGATTTCAAGCATGTTTTCTCCTTCAAACCGCTCGAGGTGGAATTAATTAGGACGGCAGGGAATTAATTAGTACGGAAGGATGGGAAATCGAGTCGATGTCTCAAGCGGGTTCACAATGCATGTGTGCACTTACACAGGGCAGCTTGAACAGCGGCGACCCACAAGCCTTGTTTAACCACCATGGGTCAACAACGGGCGTGGGTTAGCACCCAGCGGAGCGAAGAGGAATCCGGTGGCACGCCAGGAGACAGAAAAAAGAAGCGGCGGAGGGGCGAATCGAAACGGAACCTCGCAGGCGCGGTGACGTGAATGAGTAAAGTAATCGGGGAAGGGTGGGGATGAGGGGGGGTTGGGTAGGGAGGAGGGGCTGTTAAGCCACTCACCTCCGTAATAGCGCCTCGCGGTGATTACCCTCATGGGGCGAGAGTAGGAAGCATCGCAAACGACCACGGGTTGGATTGGCAGTCATTACTCAGTCATGCGCTCTCTCATGCCGGCCGGGTTCATCTGGTGGGCAACGCGAGCCACCTGCCAATCCTAAGGGCGATGGTTCGACTCCCTCATTCAGGAACTTTCTGTGTGAATCCGAATGTTTTTTTTAGCCTGGGAAACCCAATGATTAGCCAAAGCGAAGTTCATCGGTAGTAGTTGCATGTAGCGGTAGTAATTGCATGACAATTTTCGAAACAAGCCGCCGAAAGGAAGTGGACCGAAATCGCAAAATATCACTGAAAATTTCCAAATTGGTAGCTTGGCCGTGACTGACTAGTCCCATACATTTAAAATTACTGATTTCTGCATCTACGAATGAAACTGAACGAGGCGACAGGCATACAAAGGTGATATATATGCTGAAATCCCCAGCTTAATCCCACCTTTGTTTTCAAATTTCCGATCAGCATGCGGTAGCATGAAATGATATACGATATAGGAAACGATGAAATTGTGGTGAAGCAACCCCTTCTCTTATAACTTTTGGACAGATTTCACTTCTTAAATTCATAAAAAGAAACTGAATTAAGAAAAAATCGTAGTACTTCAAAATATAAGAAAATTGAGATGCTTGATTGCTCCTTGCTGACTGCATTCATACAGAATTTAGTAGTCATTTGAAACAACCAGGTTTTTGAGGAAAATAAAATGTTAACTCCTGTAACATCTAAAAAATAACCAAGCTGGGCAACTCTCACCAGATAATGACAGAAAACGTAATCGATTTGGCCCCAAGTCGCCAAGTGTAGCAAAGATAACCGGGATCCCTGTGGGAAATCGTTAACGGAGGCAGGTAAAATATAATGCTCCACAGAAATGAGCCAGGCAAAACAGTCGATGTACATTTTCAGCGACGAGAAGCCCATCTTGACTTACAGGCGCGGTCTGCGTCATTTTACACTCCCCGGCCACTAGATAAAGCGATACCCACAAAGAAATTAATTTTCATTCTGCTCTTTAATTTTATGTTCCTCCGTGAATGAATTTTGTTTGCTCTTGGTTTGTGCAATGATAACAGATAACCGTCTTTCAACTTGGACACCACCAAACTCCAGGCTATGATCGCCAACCTTTTACTCGTATATTCACCGAATGCTAGCACCTTTCAGGGTATGTGTGTGTTTTTGAAAGTGGAGTACAAGACTGAGACGGCCAGTCGGGAGGGTAGGACTTTTGACTCCCCGTCAAACTCTAAGGGCCCAGGTTCAAAGCCATTGCGATCTTGGATTTTATGCAGTGCTTTAGTTATTTAGATTTAACTATGTTCAGCAGCATCATCAATAATCATCATTCCTAGGATTTGTTTATTACACCTCATTACTAGACATCAATTTACTAATATCTCGATTATCTTTATCATGCATCACATCTGGGATCTATTCACTTTTAACACAATGGATTAAAATTAACCTAGTCTTAAAAATAGCTTTACACTTAAAATGGGCTTAGTTCAGCCGGCGAATCACCTAAATATTCTGACAATTAGGGGAAAGGTAAAGGATGAATATTTGAAAAAGCATCCTTCGTGTGGAAACATCCCCGGAAGTGCGCGTCGTGCAAGGAAAGAGCCCCCTTTTATTTTCGCAGATACTGAAGTATAACGGAAGCTCCACGCGAAATTTACCCATTACATTAAAGGGGCGACGTGATAGCTTAAAGCAGTAGAAAATCACTTTTGAGTGATGCTACTGATTTATAAAATAGCACATTTATCAGTAAAAAGAACTGACACTTATTAGTGTAGGAACCAATTCAAACAGAAGAATGTTAATGGGGGTAAAAATGAAATTAAAAAAAAAATAAAAATTAGCACTGATACAGATGTGTAACTCTGAAGCCGAGACAAATTCTTAATGCTCTCAGAGACTCTTGCGAACCGCATGATTAACAGTGTACCGCCGGATATGTGGGCTTATTTTTGTTTGGCTAGGTTCGAGTATCCTGCGTTAGGATATTCGTTTCCGCGAAATGACCGGACCTCCCGCCTTATCTCCACAATGACGAGCCGCTCAGATCTCCTTCCATCGAAAGACGAGAGGAGTGTCCTTAGACGCTCGCGACGAGTCCCTGCTTCCGTCTTGTGCAGGAAATGCGGTGGTTTTCACAAACGAACGCAGTTTTGGTACCATTGCCCAATCCTTACCGCGACTCCTTCGCTCTCTGAGTGTCTCCCTCAGGAAATCTCACCAGATGCTGCAGTGCCCTTTCCTTAATGTTCGCATTTAACTAAAACAAAATTATCCATTAATGAGGCAAACTATGTACTTTTCCACAGTGGAAAAGTAAAAAGTTTACCTCATTAATGGATATCTATCAATGGAATTATCCACTGTGGAGAAGTTCTACGCATACCTCATTAATGGACATAAGACACTTCCACGAGGTCACGCCTGACATTAATAAATTTGTTAAAAAAATGAATCAGCTTTTAGCAGATATTTGAACAAATTACGGACCCACTACTTCCGATTGGAATCGACAAAATTACAAAGCAGTCGAGAGCGAAGAGAGAGAAGCGAGCACTAGCTGTTGATTACCGAAAATAACTTAGAACGGAACCAATTTTTTAAAAAATACCTCAAGGAAAAGTATTTAAAGTGGATATTACTAAGTTATGTCATCATTAGTTCCGAAATGCAATGATTCCATAGGGTTAAGCTAAGCACTGTTTCACTCGCAAAAAATTTGCACAATACTAAAAAACAACACAATCAACCCGAGGGTTGCACAATATAACAAGGAATGTTAATGATATCATTAAGATCTGGTAAATCAAACAAACAAACTATTTAAAGAATACAAACAAAAATGAAAACTTTTAGGGAGCAACATTAAAAATATTCAAATAAATAACGAATCACAACAGAAGAGGGTAAAGGGAGTCAAGCTTTCCATTTCAGAGTAAATATCTATTGAAGTACTATCATCTTATATTTTTTCTATTCTTAATTAAAGAGACTTGTTATTTTTGCACATAATTTATCAAAGTGAATCGCCATTTACGCCAGGATATGGCATCATCCGGCGAAACCAGCAATAAGTATATATCATTAAAGTCTGTGGAAAAGTAAAGTCTTCGAGGGATAATGACTATGACTATAATGAATGATGACTATTTCAGTATACTTTGTTACGTGCCTCACACTAATAGAGACTTCATATTTCATTACAAATGATAATATTTAACAGTGGTATCCTATTTAAAACGATAAACGCCAATCCCCAGACCAACACAAACACTATGTTTTTATTTTACGAGATCCTTAACCACAAGAATTTACCCGTTTTGGGCAGATAATCTTACGTCAAAGTTCGCATAGCTCGCCCTGGAACTACGAGGATGATAACTTTATCTGGGTCGCCACTACCCCAGGCAAAAAAATTCAGTTACTCAACTTCACCAAAAAAAACAGCCAATGATAAACCTTTGGAGGAACTAAAGAACACGTTTCGGAAAGAGATTCCCTCCCCGGTAACCGGATGTGGTCCCTCAACGCTAGCTCCAGGCAAGTTATATCCTATCCTAAGAAGTGAGATAAAGACGCGTAAACAAATGATTCATCCTTGATAGATCATATACCGTTCAAATGAAAATAGCTCAAGATAAAGAAGATATGTTGCATAATTCACGAGGAAATGAAATCCGTTGGTTTGTGCGTTAAACTTTCCGAGTCAAGCAATTCTGTTGGTATTTGCGAAATTTATATTGAAAATTTTTCGAAAATAATGAATATGTATAATGATGGACTATAATGAATATTTATAATGATGGACTATAATGAATAAGTATAATGATAGACACTAACTCAAGACTACTGAAACTACAAAGAGCAAATAATTTCATCAATAACTTGAACTAATTCTATCTAAAGATACACTGGGAAACCCTTAACATGTTGCTTATGATTGAATCTATTTACTTTTCTTCAAAAACTATTCATATTACGTTATATCACTTAATACCTCACGAAGCCTACAACATTTTTTCTCGACGGCAAGTCAGGGGGTTCGTAACTGATCTGATGACTTTTTAAGCGACATCATCCTCGCCCGCTCCAATGTCGACCGTAGCATCCGGCGTAGAAAGGAGCAACGTTATTCGTTCGAGCCTTCCACCAACCATTTTTCACCCCCACTTCCTACACAGCTCATCCTCATCCCCCTCGCACACAATCACACACACCCACCTCCTTTCGCGGACATAAAACCCACGACCATTTTAGTAAGGAAGGGAGATAGAGACAAGAAACTCGTTAAGGCGCCGACTCATTTTGCCAATCCACTCACGGCGTCGTCTCCCCTCCCTTATTCGTGTGTGTAGGAGTCATGCAGTCACGCGGGCGAACGGGAGGAAGGCTCCCTTGGCCCGACCCACCCCACCTCCCCCGCCCCCCTCATAGTCTTCCCTCACCCCTCACAAGTCCCGTCTCGTCCCGTATAACATCCCCCGACTCCTTCCCCGGACCTCCTCAACCCTTAACCAACCCCTCCCACTCCCTCCAAAGCTACCCATCCTCGATTGATGCTTCCTTCCCGCGCCTTTCCATCACCCACACCCCACTCCTTTCTCGTCCTCCCCCGCGCGCTACCAACGGAAAAGCAGTCAAAAGGACCGCGGTTCAAAAACTCCGGTGAATGGGATCTTCTTTTTGTCGTCCTCAGACGACACACAGAGTGGACTAGTTATATTATGAGCATGCAGTGGAGATTTATTGACTTTTCGGGAACGATATATCCGATTAGGAAAGGCAGGGGGAGGACAAAGGATGAGCATGCAGGAGAAATTAGGACGGGTCGGAACATAATTCGGACTATTAAAGCCAAAAGACGATCGTTAAATTGGAGAGATAATGCCGGGGCATTCAACGGGATTTGCCTCGCAGACGTTATTGAGAATTTTTTTCTTTCGGCCGAGAGCCTGTGCGCGGGAATGCCCCTGGCAAAACCGCCGAGCCGGCCAGTCACAAGAGGCCCTTGAGCGTCCTTATCGATCATTTCGGAGCGAATGAATGAACCTCGGGTCTCTCCATTCATTTTCGTGGATGCGTGAAAAATGTTTTCTGCGCAAAAAAGAAATGGAAGGTAAGGCGTGAAATGTATAGACCTTCCAAAAATGCCACCGAAGAGGACTCAATAAGTTTAAATGATCGGAAGAAATGTGGATGATCCAACGATATGGGAAGGGATTGCTGCCGAAGTCTTGCAAAATTGCCGAGTGATGCCGTCAAATATTCGGGAACACATGGCAAAATAGCAGGATATATTAAATGAACTACGGACAATTAAGAATAAAGAATGTTTACAAGATTAACTTTCTCTACTCAATTAAACAGTTTTTAAAATCGATAATTTCCATGGCGATAAATACCACTATGCAGCTTCTTAGCGATAAAGAAAATGCAGTTAAAGGTTCATTTTTACGGAAAAAATTTCTGCCACCTATTTACTTATTTTAAATATTCGCTGAACAGTCCGTATTTCATTTGGTGTCCATATTAAATATCGAATTTATCATTTAGTTAATCAGTGTATGCGAGATGCAAGTAACTTGTTTTGACTTAAGACTGGTTTCATAGTATCAGGATTATAAATCTTTAAATAAAAGTTTAATGAAAAATTCTTTACGACTTGATTTCTGAAGAACTCAAACCTAAGCACGAATCAAGGCGCCATCGCCGACAGTAAGTGATTAGGTATATTTATTTGTGCAAAATCGGGTGACCTTTCCTACGTATTAAAAACTCTTTCTTGTGTGTGTGTATATATATATACACACACACAAACAACTATCACTTTTTATGCTAAAATTCCGTTCTCATTTTAAATATACTGAGATGCATATAAATCTCTCGCAGTAAAATCCCAAGGTGGACGGGTGATGGAAAATTTTCTTAGTCATAGAATAAACAAAAATTATTTGAACGGTAGAAAATAACGATAATTATTGACCAGTAATTGAACACATGCAGA
Source organism: Calopteryx splendens (assembly GCA_002093875.1). Classification (NCBI taxonomy): domain Eukaryota; kingdom Metazoa; phylum Arthropoda; class Insecta; order Odonata; family Calopterygidae; genus Calopteryx; species Calopteryx splendens. The sequence goes on from LYUA01000395.1 coordinate 245,412, forward strand.
GTAATAGCGTGAGTGTGATTTTATAACGGTGTATTTCGCTTATGGAAGAGTAACTCTCCGTGCTATTATGGTACATATTTCACTCACAGCATAAAGATATACACGGAATGAAGAGAGATTAAATGCATTTTTTCATACATGGTCAACTTTGGAGAGAAAGGATAAATACTTACATCCTCAGCTAAGTACAAAAACTTTCCGTTCCATCACCAGAAAAATATCCGTAAATCAGCAACTCACGATCCCCGGTGCTCAACCCCTTGAGCAATTACGCAACCATGCTCTCCAAAGGTCGTTAACAAATCTCAGCAGCTGAGAGTATTCGATATCTACTTCAGTGAAATTGGCGTCAGAATATGTAAATCTATACATTGGACGGAATTCCGCGGCGGCCGAGAGCACCTAACCGTTCAAGCTGGCAATTTTTATACCATAGGTGTCCAACGTTAATCACATCGACACCTCTGTGACGGTGTTGTTTATTTTTCCACTTCGGAAGGAAAATTTCAGGGCGGTGCTCGGTTAAAATAAAAGGATCTGGCGATCCCCCGTATTCGTTAGAGCGATAATTGCATCATCAGCATAATCCGGACTCATGAAAGGCACCCCCGGGTCATCCATTACTGGATCAACTGTGATTCAATAACAGCGTCTCGAGATAGTTCCCTTCCCCTTCCAACCTTCTCCCTCACTCCGGACCCCGACACTCCGCGAAGACCGGTTCAGCGATCCCCCCCACCAACCCACCCTCCCGCCAACCACCCCCAAACCAACCCTCTTCCACCCACTCTCTAAGTCCCCTTTCCGTGACCAAAGGGCTACAAACACGTGAGGTCTTATGGAGGAGGGGGAGAGGAGGCGGGGTGGAAGGACAGGAAGGACGAGGAGTTGACGAGTGGGATGGGGATAAGAGGGACGCGGAGCGAGAGGGTGAAGGGGTCGGTGGAGTACTCATAGAGCGTGAATGTCGAGAGTTGGGGGAACTCGGGACGTCTTTTGACGATTGACTCGAGTGCTCCATTACCACTGCGATCCAAGCGCGGACCAGGGATTCATCATGAAACGAGACGACTATTTCTAGTGTGCGACATCTCTAACAATGACCTGCAGTTGCAGAATCTCTTGAGGACCTTGCTGTAACTCTCGAGTATGCCTCGATAAAAATGATTGCGCTCATTGAGAAACATATGTGAGGGAATTGTCGAAAGTTATTCACACTGTAAGTATCCCTGAAGTTATTAGTATGTGTAATTAAAGCCACTACCTGGTCATTGTGATTCTTATCTTATGATCTGAATGGAATTTTAACGGATGATCTTAAGGGTCCGGAATATTTAGAAGTAACATCATTTTATTTTGAGAAACAAGCTATGTGATCGTTCCTTTAAGAGAATCGCATTCGCAGAAAAGAGTTCGCATATTTTAAGAGAAATGCACGACAAACAGTGCTTATTTTGATAGGCTTCTATTTAAAAAAAAATCAAAAAAATATTTTCTATAGGTTTATTCTCGAAGAACAACTAAAGTGTACTTTAAGATGAGAATATGCTCTTAAAATATTCTACCTTGTTGTGCTCTGTTTTTCCATTGCCGGATATCCTCGTCCTGTACTCCGCCCCTTTCGGCAGAATTTCCTCCAGGTAGCTCGTTAACAGTGAAATATCCTCCTCCTAAGTCAAAACTAAAACTAAAAATACAATAGAAAGTTGCGGAACGCTACTTTAGTGGAGGAGACGAATTTTATTTCCCCAATTCTACAAAATTTTAAGTTAACGAGACTTTCATGCAATCTTTCATGCAAATATTTGGTAATACATTCACTTTAGGATAATTAATATTTTAATGACAGATCAAATAGTTCTTTTGATATTTGCTTTGACCAATAAAAGCGAGTATTACTCTTTATGGCGTACAAAATAAATAACGATAGAACTTTCATGAGCTGGAAGAATATACAATAGGCTTTCTTTTGCAAAATCTTTTAAAGCCGAAAATTTTGAATTAAAAAATTGCTACTTATTCAGAACTGAAACAATTTGAAGAATGTGAAAACGGAAAATTCGGTGACTCGGATCACAAAAGAGATATGAATTAAGCATTACTCTATCGTTGATCTATATATACAGCACATTCATTCAAAATATTCCTCTCTTAGACGCATATTCTCCCGTCCCACCTTCCATCTCAACATTGAGTCATTACAGGGTAAGTGGCAAGCCATCGGGAGTGTTATGTACAGGCGCAACAAATGGGTAGGTATGTGGTGTATCTTGCTAGGAATGACCCCTTTTCGCCGCAACACCCGCTCGGATATGCAGCTCTTCCCTTTTGCCTTCCCCCGCCTCATCCCCAAACGCCTCCCCCTCGCATTCTATCCCTCCTTACGAGCACACCCCACTTTCGTTCCCCTCTTACGAATGTATGTTATGCACCGCGCAACCTTGTAAGGTGTCTGTTGGCCTCCCGCACCGCGATCGCCTCAGGTATTCAGCTATGCAAACAAGAGCGCGTGCCGCGAGGATTCTTTCCCCGCGTCTCCTGTCGACGGAGTCAAATAGACCCGAGTCAACCACGCGATGATATGCGCGAGGAGGAGGAGAAGAGGTAGCGATTTGCGTGGTGGTAGCGTGGTGAACGGTGGTTTGGGGAATTGATCGGGGAAAGAGAGAATGAGGTACGGAGCGGAAGAGCATTACGCTGAGTGAGACCAGCTCAGCTTCAAATGCTTTTCTCCATTCGCGGTTCGAAGGGACCAAGGAGTTTCCACAGAGCGTAACAGCAACGAAAACGTTAAACTTTTAAGCCGTCCCCGCAACTGAATGGAAGTTTCTCTCATGGAATCATTTATTTTCGTGAATTTTTGCTATCGAAATGGATAGCTAGTTCCTAGAAGGACGGAAGGCACACAGCGTTTCCATTCTAAGAACACCACTATTTTCATTTCAAGGATAAAAATAACGCCATTTCCTATTCAATTTATTTGGTAATAAAATTGGGTACACCCATAAATCTGCAATGAATTTTAGTTTAAGGTGTGTTATCGAAAGCAGTCACTTCATGATATCCGTATTTTAACGAGTACCTAAGCACTCGCTGAAAAACTCTCTCGTGGATCAGAGACTTGCACACACCCACCTCCTTAAACAGGGGGGCGAGCTGATTAATATGATTTATGTGGGCTATATAATAATGAAATTACAGTGAATGTGGGATCGCTGGAAAATAAAATTACTTATATTAAAAACTACAAGGGTTATAATCATCAAACTTTCTAACTAGCAACATAAAAAGCTAATCTTGGAAATGTCCAATCCGAATAACCACAAAGTCCTGCGTTCGAATCCCTTTCAAGGTTTCGTTATTGGAAACTAACATTGATACAGGTTCAAAATCCCGACGATTAATACGGATTTCATAAAATCAGTAAGTCGTGCGCTTTAGAACATTCACATTTCCATGACTGTAAACAATACATTTCAAGGTGATACAAAAAGAAAAAAAAACGATTTATTCGTAAAAAATAAAATGATCATGTAGCAAATAAATAAGCCTTAAATAGATTAGTTGGTATTGTTGTGTTTTTCCATGGATAGCATTGAACTATATTGCACATTAGACTTAGCTGAACTCCTACGATTAGTTTTCTCTGAGCTGTTATATCAATTACAGTTTGTTCACTTAATATTTGAATTACTTATACATAAAATGCTCGTCATTGAAGTGCTCCCTCCATTTCGTGCCATCCTTGTTTCACTTTTTAAGTATATTAACAGACATTTTAGAAAAGCGTAAAATGTGAAAATGTGCAGACAGGCAAAGGATCTATGAAAACTCGAGCAGCTCTTATGAGGGAAACATTTCTCACCTCAGGAGAATACGGGTACTTCTAATAGTGGAGTGGGGAAATGGGTAGGGATAGAGGGGAAGAAGTTAGGGAAGGAACCTGTAGGGAGAGATGTCTTGAGGTGGAGAGCTGTTGTGTACATACATCGACGACTCGCTCACAGATTACGAAAGAACCAGTTATTCCATCCGCTTTGAGGAAGGAAAAATAATACCAAGGCACAGTTCCATTACGGACTTAGAAGTATGCCAGAAAAAAACCAGATTCGAGCGTTTTGCGCTTGGCATTTCAAGTTAATGATTGAAATATTTCCTGAGAATCCGCCCTTGAAAAAAAAATCATAATTATCACTGCAAATGTATCAGATGAGGTAAGAAGGAGCAATAGCGCTGGATATTGTGATGATTACACGCATTATCAGCTCGAGTGAATCGAGTAACATAACATGACGGGAAATCAGTGATTGATGGAAGATTTCAATGCATTTACATTCTTTAAGGAAAATAAAAACATTCATGCCGCAACAAATAGAGCGATTGTTCAAACATATAAAAAAAATAGCCTAAAATGTGCTACACGACTTCACCAACAGATTGCATGCTCGAATTAGGCTTTATTCAATCTTGCGTTATTTTATGGCGTCTTCCAACACCACGTACCAAAGATGAAAACATTTGCGACGAGGTAAGTACCTGAGATTTTACGACGGAGACATTTATTAGTTTTTTGCAGTTTATTCGGGTTGCAGATGTTGACGTTCTCTCTCCTCTTGATTTAGGTCGGATTAAGTTATTTCCACACTCTCAAGTCAGAGAGTAGCAGTGCCGTGACTCACCGGCACCCCGCGACACGAATCGCCCGGGGACTTTTGACGGGCAACCCGCGCGCGTGTACCCCCGCCGCTCATGTAAACGTAAATTTCCATATATGCTCATCCCCCTCAGCGGCCGACTGAGTGCGGGAAAGAGATCGGGCGGCGAGGGAGACTTGTTGCGGAACGATAGGCCTGAGGGAGAGTGGGGGTGGGAGATGGCGGAGAACTGGGGAGGGAGTGTGGTTGGGAGAGCAAGGGGAGAGAGAAAGGACGGGAGNGGTGTTCGGGAGAGGGAGGGGAGGTGAGGGTCTAAACGAGCCTTAGGAAAAGCCGCCTCTTCATGGAACTGGTTCTAATTCAACCGATCCGAGCCGAGAGAGGGGTAGCACGCTGGGTTTCCTCTTTTAAAACCACGAGGCAAAACTACGGTCGAGCATGTGCGCGTGTGCATTGTCTCTCAAACTCCGTCACGTAGGCTCGGCCGCACGTGCGTTCAATTCGAGTGTTTTCCGGGGCGTTATGGATGAGAATTCGTCCAAGGCGGGAAGCGGCATCTTACTTAATTTTTTTTCCTCGAGAGGGAGGCAGATAGATGAAGGAGGCTGCGGCCGCTCAGCATAACGCGCTACCCGATCGATTGTGTAGATGGCAAGTATGTTCCGCGTTGATATTATGGCATCATGCGAATGTAGTCATTCATGCTGGGTTCATGGGTAGCGTACTGTAAACGAAGGTACAAATACATGGGCTCCCGTGTGATCCCTTGGCTTCAATGTTAACTTCACGGAAATAATTAATACACTAGAATTAAAAATCACTCTTCCATATGGAGTTCACTTAGTAATGTAGTGCTTAGGACAAAAATTTTCTATGGAAAGTAAGGAAGTTTCGCCAATCAGCACCCATGTGAACCGAATTAATTTGCTGATTGGTCAAAATGCCTTTAATTTAAGGAATTATCTACCTGCAAATGGCATTCGTTTCCGCGATGCCATTTCTAAAAAAATAAGTACATGTATTCCTTTTGCATTATCAGCCATAGTGCTCTCCGCCGGTGGGCAGTTGGTTGACCCCACATCCGCAACCCACGTCCCAGAAAGTCGTGCTCGAGAACGAGGGAGCATCCACCAAAAATAATTAGGGTTCATTGCACTGTGGTCAGCGATTCACCCCGTGTCGTGGTGCACACAGGGGCAGGATGACTGGCCGGGTTGGGAACGACGCTTAGAAAACTGGCGGTATTCGTAGAGTCGGGGATTTTTCCCACGCAAATGTGAAATGGAAAAGGGGGAGCCTGGGAAACAGAACTTTTTTTGTAGCAATAAACTCCGAGAGGGGATCATGATGACAGTACGATTAGAGAGACACAACGGAGAGATAAAGAAGGATAAATAGAGTCCAGAACGGTGGCATGGTGAACTTTTCGGCAGAGAGAAAGTGGAAGAGGGAAGTGAAGAAGATATAAGGAGAGAGAAATATTTGAGGAGGACAGGGGGCGAGATGGGACGGGAGTGGAGATGAAAAAAGGCCAAAATGAATTTTTTCCCGGCTACTTCCTCGCTACTCGAGCATCTTCGTACGAGAGGTGTGTGTACATGCTTGCGTTGCGTTCTAAAGAGATGAATAATTCTCTTTCCGTCCTTCCTCTTTCACCAAGGAACAGCCTTTGGTTTTGCAAGGCCCTGGGCAAGAATACAAAACAGGGTCTCCACGAACTTAATGCTTCGGCCATGCATCATAAATTTACCGTTAAAACCTTGACCATACAAATCTGGGTGTTTTTCTCTCTCTGACAAATCTATCTTTTGAACTTCTGGTATAGCTTTCCGCAGGCCATACTAATAAAAATGGAATAAATGATAATTCTAGCCTGAGGAAGCCTTTAAGCAAATAGCAAGGCGAAACTTTTGCTGCTTACTTAAGTTAAAAATATCGCAGGAATCTAAAAGTTTATTTCATTTTTATGAATCGATCTTTTATTTGAAAGATATTTTAGATTGGTCAACAGATCTTTGACAAATTTACGATTTTTTCTGGATACGCTTTTTACGACATTTTTTTGCATCGATTTCTAAGATTATTCTAACGTTATTTTACGGCCCACTTAATTGAGAGTTATGCAGTAATCGACGTTGAGTTTTAGGCCTCAAGCGCGTTTAACGGGTCAAGTATAATGGAATGACCTCTAGGAATAGATGTTAGCTTGAAATAAGTGAACACAAGGAATAAGCAGTCGTGGAGAAGCACTCTTTAGGAGTCTAACATTGGGTAAGATTGCCTAAAAACAAATACTACTAAGTTCTATTAAGACGATGTGGCTTGATAAGAGGCTAACAGCAATAACCGGGAGGGAGATGGAGCGGCCATCATACGTGGTCAACTCCTTCGGTCGGTTCTGCAAAATGTATTTTACTGCAAGCTTGGCAAAAATGACTTCAACGGGTGTGGTACTGCAGTGTGGAAAACCACATGATTAATTTCCCGAGGACAAAAAGCTCAAAACTTCTTTTACCTTGTTCTGATTTAATAATAGATAGGTTGGAACATTTTTGAGGAGAATGTTATGGAGGTAAACTATTCTCCTATTAAAATCTCCGAGCGGCGACTGCCAGAAACATCAGTCAAGCGTCATAAAGCATCCATTTATGTTTGGTAACTGGAATGACATATCACTTAGGAGACGCGGGTGACTTGACTTTCTGAAAGTGGAAATTCGAAGAATGGGCCCAGATGCTTTAGGGATGAGTGAAATGAACTCGCCCGAAAAAGGAGATGCTTGGAGTGGTAGCAGCAAGGTAATTTTCGCGGGATCCATAGATGGAAATGCGGAGTGAAGAAGAATGCTGCAAGGGGAGCTTCTTACGATACAAGGAAAATATCCTTGTCGTGAATATAGCAAAGAAGCCCACAGAAAACATTGTGATAAAAGGTTATATACCAACAAAACATAAGGATGACGATGATTCGGAGGAAGTGCAAGGTATCACTTAAGTCATAAAAAATGTTTAAGTAGAAGAAAATATAATAATCTTGGGGTAAAGGAATGCAATTATCGGAGATTATCAATAGAAAAACATTAAGAAGGCATGAACTAGGGTCACGAAAAGAGGGAAGAGTAAGGTTATTGCTGTTTTATGAACCTGCGAATTAGCTGTGACTAACAAGCTCTTTTGAAATCGCAAACGGAGAAAATACATGAGGTAGATCCCAGGAGACAAAACTGACTACGTATTTGCGACAACAGGATTTAGGAATAAAAATCGGACTATAAAATATTCCAGGGTCAGATACCAACAGTGATCACAATTTGGTACTATTAAGAGCTAACTGGATTCAAGAAATTATAGAAAACACTGATGAAAAAGGAAAGGATAAAGAATTAAAAACACAAATGAAACCAAACATTACGAAATGAAACTAGCAAAAAGACAATAATGGCAAGAGAAAAATGAGCGAAGAACGATTGAAAAGAATTGCAACATAACCTTAACCATGGGAAAGTTGAAACAGCATACAGAACCTTGAAAGAACACTTCAATGCAGAGCAACGGATAATGCTACTCAAAATGGCTATGATGAAATTTTTACTGAAGGCGGAGATAAAATGAAAGAAGAAAACAATATTTGGAAAAACATTTGACGAAAAAGAAAGAATACTCGTAGAAGAAGACACCATGATTGGTGACGATAAAAGCCGACTCCATTCTCAGAGTTGAATCTGTCGCTGCACTGAAGAACTAACAGAAAAACAAGTCACCAGGAATCGAAGATATGCCTTCGGAATCAATGAAAATAATTAGGTATCTCAGCAAACTTATGTGTGGTACTAGGGGAAACAAGGAAGTGAAGGAGAAGGAATGAAGAATTTAGAGAAGAATGTAACTGTACCCATTCCAAAAAGAAAGCTAGAAAATTGGGTTAAAAATTTCGAGAAAGTAGCCTAATGATAAATGCAATCAAGAGTATGACAAAAAACTGAAGCATGGGGAAAAAAGTAGAAGTATATTATTTACACCAATTTGCATTGGTATTCAAAAGAAGCGTATAAATAAGAAAAGCTATTCTAGCTCTCAAAATTAAAAAGGCAGCCGACGTTTATTGCTTTCGTGGAGCTGAAGGTAGCAACGTGGACTCAAGACTTAATGCCAACCATCCTAAAGAAAATTTGAATGAAGTACAGTGTCAAAAGAGTGATCAACGTTGCATGCATAGAGTGGACGACAGTGATCAAATGTGGTAAAAGTGGAGAAGAAACTTAAGTACAGAATGGAAAAAGGTATGGTTTCCCATCATCACTCATGATCTTTATTAGCACTTATATATCGAGAAGGTAATAAACGAGATACAGAAAAAAGATAAAAGGCGGCGAATGGAGACACGGAGCAAGGATAAGGACATTTCGGTTTACGGACGACAGAGCTATTTTCAGAGAAGAACGACGAGAATACTAGCCCTCATGGGGTAAGAGATGAGAAATTAAAACCTCTAATTAACAAACGTGAGAAAAGTTTAATCGTCTTTAGTCGAATTAAGGACGATTATGTTCTAACTAAGCATATGGAAGGAAACCCTAAAGAAGTGAAATAATTGCACTACTTAGAGAGCAACATAATCAGCGATGGAAAAAGAAAGAATGAAAAAGGAGAAGAGAGATTTATATCAGAAGAAACAACAAATAACGACCAACAACATTAGCCATCATCCAAGGAAATGGCTCGCATAACCTAAAAACAATATGCAGTTTTATTTTTTACGGCTTGGAGACGTGGAAGACAGGAAGCAGAGAAAGAGAATTAGAAGTGGTGGAAATGTGGAGCTATTGATGAATGACGAATAATAAATGAATAGACAGAAAAATGATTCAGTCCTTCGAAGGAAGGACAATGAGAAAGGGACTTTAGATGGCTGCTACAAACCAATCCTAGCATTCTATTTGGCCGGCCCTATTTCCTCCGAATCCACCACCTTTTCTCAGTTGCCGTCGCCGGCACTCCTTCACACGATCCCATGGTGTCTTCCCTAGTCTCCTTCCTCCCCTTTCTCATACCTCCCTCTAACCCGCCCCCCTCTGCTTATTCTTCCGCTACAACCAGCGTTCGTTCTCTTTTGTATTCCGATACAGTCTTCCCGGCCACATTCTTTCAGGTAATGCTGTTGTTTTTCAAATAAAGTACTGCCTCGCTGCATCATTGAGAAGTCTTGTGCACTTGATTGAGCCTCTAAATAGTCTTACCTCTCTCGCGAGACTTACATTGATGTGCAGAACTATGACATATGCATTAATAAATACTTACCTTAAGCACGTTGGCACATACTTTGTAATTAACTACTACGCACAGGCCTATTTTCCTGCCAAAAGAATGAATGTTTCATTCAATTGACGCGTATTTATATCAGAAATGTGTACTTAGCTCTTCAGATGCTCGAAAAAGGCAAAAGAAATTAAAATTCAATATTTTTACAATTTACACTAGATGTTTTACGGCTATTATCAAATATATTTGGACCAAGTGTTTGAATAAAAATTTTATTTAGAAATAAAAATTGAGCGTGGATTGACGAATGAATTTTATTCTTATTTCCTTCATCTTCGGAAAAATTCACTACGAACAAAACAGATTTGTCACAAGCCAGATTAAGGCATTCCCAATTATTTCCTCAACGAAGCCACATTAGGTAAGCCATATATCCCCTAATCATGGGGTAAGTTCTTCACATATAATGCCAAAACATGGAATATATCACTCGGTAACTGAGTCTAAATAATAATATAATAATTTAACGTACCTACTGTAACAAATTCAAAAACCCAATAATGAAATTATAAGTTCATTTTCCTACCTCATTCAACCTCATGAAATTTTTTTCAGGGTAAAAGTAAATTAATAAACTCCACTCCAACAATTTTTCCTTTTATGAGAAAGCTTTACATGCATTAAATAGTTTATCTTACTGTGATAAATACACAAGTTTCTGAGGTAACTGTAGGAATTTCCAACGTAAATTTCAGAAGGAATAGAAGCTAACGCTCACGATGTTACTCTATAAAAAAAATCGGGCGCTAGTGTCGGAGTCTACTCGTTGAGTGAACATGCGTTCCGTGAGCGTGGAGAGGCACAAGTGCCAACTCCTTACGGGGACGTAGCTTTGACCGTTCAACACTTAAAATGGCGCGCGCCTTGCGAGGAGAACTCGATTATCTCCCCTTTCCTCGCTCCCCCCACTTCCTTGTGTCCAAGGAGGTGAGGAGGGGGGGAGGGGGTAGTCGGAAGCTCTGTGGGGGAAGCTGTTGGTGTCAGAAAAAGAACGCTGGAAGGCAATATAAACAGGCAGTTGAAATGTGGCTATCGATACCCTTGAAAAATGTCGAACTAAGGGGGAGTGAATTCATTCGTAATATATGAATCGTCATGCTCAATGACATGGACTGCAAAGAGCCCTTCTCGATAAGCTGCCAATGATAGTGGGGTATTCAATTTGTAGGAAGGCATATTGATAATTTCAGGTTTTGGCTTGAAATGAATCGACATAAATTAGTGATAGGATTCTTTTTCGCTGCTAGGACATGAAACATCAGAGCCATGCCGAAATCTACATTTTTTCCTGCGCCTTGCGTTACCTGAAAGTGAATTCTATGACAAATATTATCCGTCACTAATGCCATTAAATATTTACTTTTTATATGATAATCCAATTCTGAAGTCAAACAAATCCCTACAATGTTACCCGCGTCACGGAGGAAAATGTCAAAACCCAATTTAACTTCAATTAAATATTAATTTCATGATTGCACCTTTATGGATTGATTTCAGTGAGTTACTTAAGAGCCAAATGCGAGATTAATAATATCACTCGTTGTAAAAAAGTTTTTTAAATGCAATGAATTATTCGCTGCGTTAGAATCCATGAGGATTATAGGTAGTAGTTATCGAGGGCGATACAAATGCCCTTGAGAAAAGTGCTGATTCTTGTGTGAAATGCATACTATATCGGGGGTCTGTCACCTAAGATATTTCCCGCGTCAAAATAAAGGGGGGTATTCCAAACTATTTTCATTCTGTGGTAAATTAATAAATTATGGGATTTTTCTCGCATGTAAATGTATTTAAACCCGACGATTCTCCTCCACTGCCGGTTTATTTCTTCTTAAAACTTCTTAATATTTGAAATTCAAGAATTGGATAAAGAGATGTTGCCTGAATAGAAAAAAGTAGTAAAGAGCTAGAATTGCGAGGGAATCCCTATATAAAGAGTAGTACCAAAGCGTTTAGAATAGAGTGGGTCAAAGATAAGATACGTGTGGATCAAATCTGCAAATTTGCCGTTGGAGGTGTTCAGATATTTTCCTTTGATACCATAAAAGAAGACAGCGTTGCGCAATAAAAAGGTGCTGTTGGGAGCGTAAAATTCGTGGCTACGAAATTTCCTGCTGACCACCCCAATGGGACTACTTCAGTGCCGTTCCGTTGATGGCTCGAATTTACCCTTTCATTTCTAGAATCCATGCCTTCCACGTTCGTCTTCGCTAACGAAAACCTCTTCCTCAGAGAAACTGACTACTGGGTGACAGGAAAATATTTCTGAATTTACATCTACACCAAGCATCAGAGATAGAGTCAGCAAAAGCGAAAGGTAAATGGAAATGGCGTTTTCTCCTTCCAAATAACTACTTTCACCGTTTTTCCATACAAAAAGCTTTATGTACCAATAAATGTAATTGCTAACACGAAATTTAAAATAAAACCTGGTAACGTTTTTACAAATTCAACTTCTTTTTCTTTGAATTGAGTGTAAATATAACACTGGTTGAGTCCGTAAGACGCAACACAAAAACTAAACTAGTACTATTTACTCGTCACAGAGCTGCTCTCTCAATTTAGTCTCATAAACGTTTTATTGCTGAAGTCTTGACTTTTAATAACTTTAACAAAATGTTTTAAAAGCATAGAGATATGAGTAAAAAGGAAATAAAATACATCCCCTTAATAATGGTGAACTATTCCGTGTAAAAATTACTGATTCATACATACAACCTTTTGGTGTAAAATCTTTCCGAAAGGTCGAACAATATATCCATCTCCAGTGTAAACGCGGTGCAAATGGCGTGTCGCGACCATTTCGGGTGCACATAAAACGGATTACGTTACTGGTTACGTTCAACTATTTGAATCATTCCATTCAGTGTGCTTTCGAACTCTTCCGCTCGCAAAAGACTTTTTCGCTTCTCTCCCTCCACGGACGCCCAAACCAGTTTCAAACGAATGACGTCATTCGGTTCCCACTCCTTATAATCTTGAAAGCGCGCCATCATGGAAGTAATAAAAAAAATCTTCAAAGCCATTTTAAACCCGTAGCATATCGTTTTGTCCACATTTAAAAATACTTTTTACCTGACCATTAGAAAACTGGCGTCATAGATATACCTATCTTCAACGGTTTAATCAGCGAGGAAGAATGCTTCACAAACAGTTCTCATTTCAAACGAGTAATGGATTACAAAACTTTTTTTTCAAAATATCCCGGTGAATACCGCTCTCTAAACATCCAAACTTCTTTATCACTGAACAATTTTAATCAACATATTTCATATAGTAAAACTTTTTTTGTGCAAAGGCGTACAACGATAGGTATAACTTATGAAGAGTTCACAGTCTGCTCTACGACATATTTTATTTAATTAAAAGAAATTATTAGAATTGCATACTACTTGGGATATATGCACTTATTTACTTACTTAAGACTTCAAACAAAAACTTTAACAATTCATTAGAACTCTACACTATTTTTAAAATCACTGTCAGCAAAAGCGTAAATATCTAATTTTACTAATACAGCTTCTCTTCACTGACTATTCAAATATTTTTTTAATTTTGTGCTTCATAGATGAAGTTTATCAGAAACTTAACGACAGAATAAGTCATTATTTCTTTTGAAATAGTATTAAAATAGTTAGTAATAAAATGCCAGCAATTAAATAGTATTTGATGCTCAAACCGAAATCGGCATATTCCACCGTAGCATCTCACGGTTAGAATATTTAAGATTGTGTAATATGTCCCACCCCTACCAGAGCACGAACCCACATTCTTTTTGGTTAGTGGACGGGAAAATCACTCACCTGGATAACTAGGCTGTCTTCTTTCATATTTACATTCAGGAAGAATTAAAAATGGCGAATAAAAATATTTGATTTCATTGACGATTTGAGAACCACTATTCCACGACTGAAATATGAACGCAACGCCGCCTATCTCTGACATTAAATGGCCCACGGTTTCATGCAAGCTACCAAGCCAGGGAATCAGTGCTCAATAGGATGTCACTTAATCTTTGGACAGAGAAAAGATTCCAGCTCCCATTGTGTGAGCCTTGAAGGGCTGACCGTGGGTTCCAACACCCTCAAAGGTGCTCCCGCCGCTGACGGAGAATGGATGAAAAGATTCATTTTCAAGCAATCATTGCGGCTGTGTCAAGTGGGTGAGAGGCGATCTGCATTGAGATTGAGAGAAAGGGATTGTGCCGGAGTGTCCTGCGGTAATTTCTAATGAAGTCAACGAGCTTCTTCCTCCTTGGGGGACGCTTGAGTCAGTCCGCGGCCCCCATCCTTGTGCCCCCGCATGGAATCGTGACTGAGTAATTGTCACATTGAGTGCGTGCGGGGGAGATAGCTTTGGTCATGGAATGGCCAAGCGTTTACCTTTAATACCTACCACATTCCCCTTCTAGTTAAATCGGAATGCACAAAGTGTGTCTTGCGAATTCATTTCCATTAATATTAACACTTCAACTGAATTTAATTCGAGGACTTTTATGTCCTTGAGAAATAATATTTTTTTTCAAGATGATAAAATTGGTGCACAAAGCCTAGCCAAGGAAAATATATTTCCGCTTAAAATTAATTAGTACGTATTGAGGGTCATATGAATATTATTATAAAACTTAAAATAATTTGATTCGTAAAATAAACTGCTTGAAGTGTGACTTTGTGGCTGTGCTGAACAGCATCAGGAACAGGCACCACGACGCACTTTCAGATTTACAAGTTTTAAGATTCATAAGCTTTAGCTGACAGAAAAGCTGATTTCAAGGTGATAAATAGTGGAAGTGTGCTTGGACTGCTACGAAATAAATACGCATGGTAGAAGCAGTATTAAAGCTGGTTAATTCTGCAAGAAAAAACTATCGCACACATTTACGAGGGCTGTACAATAAAGAGTTGATAATACATTTTTTTACTCTCATAATTTATTGTGCAAAAATTTAATTTTATATTCTATTGTTATCTAAATGTACAAAACAATCTTAAAATTGCTTACCAAAGATGGTGAGAAGTAATTTTTAGTAGCGGTGTCGTGAATTTGTTTGCCTTGCGCTAACAAGCATAATTCAGGAACTCTAACAAAGACACAATTGGAAAGTAAGGGTAGGGGAGTAGTCACTCCTACTTTCATTGTTAAAAATATAGAGTTAAGAGTGAAAATAGTTCATTCACAGTCGCTCTTGTCCAAATCACATCCCTTATGCATTCAGGCCTTCGTTTATGAATTTATTTTTCAAGATATTGGAGAAAATACTGTATCTATTACTTGTTTATTAAGTGGGTGTGATATAGACAACATTAAGATAAATTAATATCCAGTTCATTATTTTTAATTTTTATACAAAAGATATTTCGAGTGCAGTAGTAAGTGAATATTCGGCCTTGTATTAACATTTAAAATATGTGAACAGTAAGATACGCATGCAGCTTTTAAAAATTGCTGTTGTTTAATATAACAACTCTATAACTTTATAAGCTCATTTTTATTGTTGTGGGTGGAACTTATTGCTCTACCTATATCTTCACAGCTACCTTTAAAAGCCAAATTTAAATGATATATCTTTTTATTTTCTCGGCTTATTCATGATTTCATCTCGAGGAACATGTTTACGAATATACTCTACAGTTTCAGGCTTCACTTCGTGGAAGAATTTA
>LYUA01000395.1:299227-309863 GCA_002093875.1 Calopteryx splendens
ATCTGTGGTTTCGTAGAGGTTTATCATCATGACAAGTGTTGCAGCGGCAAGATCAACACATGTTATAACAATATCGATACTACACAAAAAGTTAAAATAATAAACAGCAATAAATTCCCGACTTGAACGTAAAATCCCAGTTTTTTCCCGGTTTTCTTCCGGTCAAGTGAAATTCACGGATTTTTCCAATTGTTAAAATTTTTCATATGTAAAATCCGAAAGACTTTCAATAAATATCTCCCGATTAGTATGAGCCAATTTCCAAAAGTTTCTCACAATTTTATCGACATTTATAGGATTTTTCATCAGCTGAGTGTTCCAATGACAATGACTTGCCAGTGTTAATTTTACACTAAATTGAATAATTTTAACTAATGATTATTAATAGCTCTGATACCATTTAAGTTTAGTCACTTTGTAAACGCTGAATTATCATGCTCCTACAAGCATGAATATGAACAGTTCCATTTTATGCAGCCATGAAATTATCACATTAATGCATTTACTGAGAAGCGCCCTAATATCATTATTAATTTACCCGAATTTCATTTTACACATTTTGTTCATAATATAGAATTTTTTCTCAAATTTAAAATACATCTATGGGGAAACCTTTTCATCCAGAGTATTTTGCCAAATCCAGATTCCGAAAAATACAATTTACGCGGCAAGAAAGCATAGGGGTGCAACGTGGTTATTTAACACATATCTTGCTTACTTCCAAGACTGCAATTCATCTTCTTTAAAATATATCACTGTAGGATGAATAGAAATTATATAAGTGGGTATCGCGGAAAATAAACCAGTTTTTTCTTCAAATTTTTCACCGAGCACTTAAACTGTAAGTAAACTCTATCATAATTTTCCATTATATAGGCAAACAATTTCCGCCCAATGTTAAAAATACTATTATTTCTGTGCCGTACAACCGAGAGAGCGAAACCTTTCCTTTTTCACATCCATTTAATGCCTCTAATTGTATTTATGAACAATGAAGAAAACGAGTGACAGATGGAAAACTCTTGTACTACCTATCGAACTAAAGACTTTTGGGCGAATACCTATTTGAAAACTTAGAAGTGAATCTTAATCAAATCTTCATTAGCTCGACTCTGATTACATACAAGTTCTTTGGCAATTAAAACCCCCAGAATGACATTGCGGGATAGTATAGTTTCCAGACCGGCATAATCATTCGCACACACCACCCGAGTTTTGGTATCAAGTTACATTATGGGCCTGAGAAGAGCGTGGGAAAAATCTAGCCATCGTAAAAAAGTAAAAAATATTCGGTTTCCTCTCTCCTATTGGTTGAGTGATTATAATTTCCACTCTTCGACTCTCTGACCTTCCCCTAGAGCCATAAGCTTCCATTTCCACTACAAACAATCCAGCTCCGAAAGATTCATAAAGTATCCAATACCCTCAATTTGTCACGCTTGCACTGGATAGGGTCCCAGGACACCCATCTGCCAATGAGCGGGATATATAATTTTATCCTGCGATTCCTCGCTCTGAGCCTCTCTCACTTGTGGCAACAATAAAGAAGGTAACGAAATTATTGGTGGTCATTTTGTGTATAATTTCTAAATAGGCATAGCAATGGTGGAGAACAACCCAGTAACCAAGAAATTTGGTAGACGATCTTCATCCATTTCAGGTCAATAATGAATGAAATAATCAGAATTTATCTTGTTTCAAGGGAATACGTCGCGTGAATGGACAGCGTGAAATGAATGGAAAGATTGTTCATCAACCCAGACCCAGCCCAGACTAGCAGCATGCTTTGAAGTTCTAAGACACGGAATCTAAATCTGAAATTTCAAGGCAAATCTGTCAAGGGCAAGGCACTCTTCTCTGCAAGACACAAGCGGTAACGCAGATGCTTATGTTATTCCAAGAACCTATCCCAAGCCATCGTGACCGTAAAATACGGTGGACCCCATTTTTGACTACACCAACCACTTCGTGGGATGTCCTGAACATACTCTGACAGCGCATAACATACCTACAGAGACTCTTGCGTCCCTGGAGAAAGAGACTCCGTCAAGTTGGTTTTTGGCCTCCGTTTCGGCACATTGAAAGATCCATGCGAGCATACTCTTTTAAACAATGAGATACAAAGTACTTGGTGCATCATCATTTTCTATACTTCTCTCATTGCGTGTGATCTCAAATTGCGAGGGATTCTCGGATGATAATTTGAGTTGGACATTTCCCCGCCTGACTGTCGGAGTCAATACCCTCCTCTTCTTTTATCTACCATCAGTTTGCATCTTCTTCCACAGTAGGTACACGCCTGACAAGTCATTGTAATTGACCATGAGAAGGTATCAACAAATATCGATTCCCATTCGCGGAAACGCTCGGACTGGATGAAGAGCATAGAGAAAGAGGACGAGCTTGTATGCAGCCCCTCGAAAAATCCAAAGAAGAGCCACAGTTTTTTTTCCATTATTCAACAGTTCTCGGAACATTAATGGAGATAAGGTATTGGAATGAATTCGCTCCGCAGTAGTAGGTATGGCTTGATTCATGCAAACTGCACGACTGCAAACAGAATGCTCAACACAAGGTAGATGAAAAGGAGCGTATCCTTGCCATTCAGATACCGCGTTCTGGTAGTATTGCACGAGAGGGTCTCAATAGGCCATCCGTACACCCAATTCAAGCTTCCACTGATAGAGTTGACTTCTTTCTGCCAAGTGCAACTTTAAGATAGGCTCCACCTTAGGGAGGATGGCTGCGGGTTACTTCACCCGTGCTGCTTGGAAGAACTGCGTGTGGGGAGGTTAACTACGCACGCAGTCGTCCACGATTGGTTGAAATAGGGGCATGCATGCTGCGGGGATTGCTTAATTTTTCCGAATAAAAACACAGATGAAGTTAGGAATAGAATTGTATATTAATTAAACTCAGGGTATACACACATATATCCGTATGTACTTCTTTCAACCTTTAATTTCGGTATTGAGATAGAAGTTTTTCTGCCAAATGCAGTGCTGACTCTGAATGGACATTACTGGTCGATTTATTACTACAATTTCGCGAACAGGGAACGTGTAAGGAGGGAAATGCATACGAAATTAAAATGTAACGGAGCGAAGAAACGCGATAGACGAAGTGGCGAATGAGTGGCGACGAGTGGGCGAATGAAAGCGCTAAGAGGATAAAATAAGTCAGTCGGCGTACATTTTCTTTGGCCACGTGAAACCCCGCCGCGACTCACGTGAATGCCTCACATCAACGGAGCATTGGCTGCATCTCGAATTGTGACTCGTTAAGTTTCCCCATGAGCGTTCGTCAGAAAGAAGGCAGGGAGGGGCAGGAAGGGTGGGCACTCGCCCCCGCGCCTTTTAAGACTTCCTGAACAAGAAGCATGAATGAACCTCAGTGGTTGCAGGTCAATCAAAGGAGAATAACAGTAATTATGCTCCCTTCATACCCACACTCTAATCAGGAAAAGGAGTTGAAAACGACGGGCGGACGACGGGAAAATATATTGCTTTAAAGCAGGCGGGAAACATTTACACAAATTTACCAAATTTTTGGCTACCGAAGATATGTTTATTATCAGCCATTCAGTTAGTTAAAGGAGTCCTTTAAGTGATGGAGTGACTGATGTAACAGGCGGAGAACTTAGCTACTCCCCACTGGAAACAACAAGGGAATTCCATTGGAAAATTGATGAGGGCAAAGATGAGAATGCGCGAATTTATGTATCAACTCAAGGTGTGGGAAGTAGGAAAAGTGTAGCGAAACTAGTTGAGTAATGAATATATTTTTTCTGTGGAACCCAAAGTCTTTATATTTTCTATTTTACTTCTAAATTCTTAATTTTAATAGAACCACAAACATTTCTTTCTTAGTGTTTCGGTCAATGCCCAGTCATGAGTGAGGCAATTTCTTTAAATGGTTACATACTCTAATACACAAGTATACACGCATTCAAGAATTATTTTTACAATGACAGAGAAGATTGGAAACAAATGGAAACTTGTTTTCAAAGTTATAATTAATGAAGAATAATGCCATCCATCAGTGGTAAAAAGAAGGCTGAGACGGTTATCTATTTTGCCATTTAAACATAGTAGGGAGTAGCTCCCTAATTATATACAAGTGTTTGCATCTAGGAACTTTCATACAAATACTCATGTATACGAGATATGCTCATACATGTTTAGCCTTCTCGCAGAACATTCACATTGTAGACATTTGCCACAAAGGTAACTTTTACGCCAAATCCAATGGAAAAATTGCGAAACACCACTTTGGGTCTCTTATACTCCCTGGGATGAATAAAAAATTATTTTCATAGGAATGCATTGGAAACACTACAGAAAAACCCCAAAACTTCATGCAACCCTTCACTGATTTCGATATTAAAATAGGTACCTATATATTAAGTTATTATAATGTGAAATGTGATATTTTACGCTTGAAACACTGAAAATGTCGCTGAAGAAGACGGTTATGCCAGCGAACATTTCGGAATACGTGTTAGTGTCTTTTTTTATGTTCGTTTCTCTCAGTTATTCAAGTATTAATTTTATTTATTGTTCACATCCGTGATAATTTCGGAAAAATATAATAAATTATATATATATACATACATACATGCTTAATTTGATAAAGATAATTTAAATACATTATTAATTTCTAAATTGCGCATCATAGTTTCACAGCATTGTGTGCCAAGTGGGTTCCTCGCCTACCACGTAGTCAAATGTTCACGGTTTCGAATCCCAAACCTGGTCAGCTGAAATGACGGCTGACTTTTCGGGATTTCAGGGAAAGAAGGACCACAAGAGAGGTCCAAAGATCAAAAGAAATATTTGTAAACAATTTTCAAAGTTATATCGTTCTGTATAGCTAGCCCCGCAAAAGAGATCCCACTTTGATTATAGAACTCTCTTCCTGGCAGCATGAGTCTCGTCCCAATCTTACTAGTCTTTCCCAAAATTTTGACGAGGAATTTTGAGTTCCAGGGTGAGTACGTACTACTGGGCGCTACACTGGTCCCAGACTGCATCAATCATATTGCTCTTACATAACTCTCAACATGGTATGGACTATCGATTGCTCACTTGGACCTTATGTAAACATCAACGTCGGCAGTAGAAACTCCTTGCACTTAAAAGAAAGTTTATTTTTATTAAGTTTTTCATGAAATCGAATTCATATTATTGTTTATTTATCAAATTATTTGCTCAATCAATAGTGCAACAATAAACAAAGGTATTTTATTTAAGGAATACTATTTTTTTTAATTGTAAAAATAAATCGTGATGCTCTTGTTTGACGAAATGAAAGTTATTAGTATATTGAATAAATCATAATTAAGTCTGAATATCGTAATTACCAGAAACGAGTACGAACGGTAAGAAGTTAATCATGAGCGCAAATTGAGAAATTGAATCAAAGAATATAGGCTTCAATACTACCTCGAGCACGATTAGTAGATGCATGTTCATTTTGGCCTTTTAGCACCGCATAGCCCTTGATTATGATTTTGAGGTCACCAGTACTAACGGGACTCATAGTGTTTGAGAAGGAATATTTGGAATACATTTGGTCCGAAGGCTTAACTACCAGACGGCACTGGCTGGAAGAAACCTCTCTCCAAGACACGGAGTCTATAGAAAGGCAATACACCATATACACACCGGCAAATACCCCCTTGAACACTTCCTCCCACTACAATTCTCAAGTCAAAGCCTCCCTCATCAATACCTTATTTTAAGAGGGCAACACAACAGATGCGACAGAGATTCCCTTGGAAAAAAGAATCACCACTACTCTTCAATACTGAATAAAATATATCCCAAGGACCTTCTAAGAATCATGACGAGAAAGCGGAAAAAATAAAGAGGAACCACCAGAACCTGTGGCCGCCATGACACTCCCTTTTGTTGCCGGTACCACGGAGGAGTTAACTAGGACCACGAGACAACACAGCACTCGAGAGTTACTGCGGTGAAGAAAACGCGAGTTCTGCTCCCGAGAGTGGAGGACGCCATCCCCACATGAACATATTGAAGGCGCGTATGGTGATCCCTTGCAGTGTTGTATTAAATATAACAGGAGAATTAAAATGGCAATCAAATGTATACTACAAGAACACCGAAGCGCAGTCAAAAAACAAACTGCCTCAAAATCCGCAGTCCGGGAACATGCCTTCCCCGGAGTCAACTACTAAATTGGAGTCGAGATCGATGAGATATTAGCGAAAGAGAGCCGATATCTCTCCCGATTAATCCATGACGGTATAGAAATAGCAAAATAACCGAATGCTTTCCACAGAAAAGACAGCTACACCCAAGCCTGCGCCTGGAAATGCATTTTCTACGAAGAGGGACAGAGAAACACACCTCTGATTCTAGAGGCGTAGATAGGAAACAACTTGGGGGTTTTCATTCTGGGGCATCCAGTTTAAGCCGCATTCCGCACATTGATCAATTGGGAGTTTACTGCATTCATTCTTAAATACACTCAGAGGTCGCTATGACATTTCCTGTCTTCAATTTTCTTATTTATTTGTAGAAATCCTCCCAAAATTTTGAACTTTTTAAAACCCATTTTTGGCTTGGGAGAGTGTTAATCCCGCCATCCACTGGATAAGTCACTGTAATGTCTGAAACAACACCTCCGAACTGCCTAAGTGTGCGTCTTTTCGATCTAAGCCACATCTGACCGAAAGACAAAACCTGCTATGTTTCCGAAACGTCGTCATGAAAGTGAAGACCCAACGAAGCGAAAAATACTGGAAGATCCTACTTTATGGAATACTTAAAAAAAACCTCCCCGTCGAGAAAAAATGAAAATGGTGCGTGGGATGTCTGTATTCACGGTGTTCGAAATGTTAGTACGAAATTTTATCAAATGGTAAAAAAATTAAACTCTCTTCGCAGTCATCCAGAGATCCCTTTTCAATCAGATATGTCAGCAATATGTGATCAGCAATGCGCAAATCTCACCAGGTGACCCGTATCACACATAAACACAACAAAAAACTGTAATGAATCGAATGATGAAAAGGGAGCAAGGCAACGTTCTATCTACCGTAGTGCTACCGATAAAACTCCTTAAAAACTTATAGTGCTTCCCGCCGAGCTGCCCTAGAAATCAGTCTTCCGAAAAAATAATTTCCGCAGAAACCTGTAGTGACTGAAGAGGGAGTTCACTTTTATATCTCTTTCATTTAGCAGGCAGGTAGAATGTCACAATTCACCGCTAAAGTCTCGGTTCCTCGGTGCTCAACAAAGAGCTAAATTGGCAATTAAAACTGGGTATCCTGCCGTCTGGAGCGTGTGTAGAATAGGTTCTCAACAGAATGAATTCCAGATTTTTTTGCCGGTTTCACAAGGCTGGGTGATGAGAAGGAGCTCTTTTTCCTTTCAAGCTAATTATCCCTTTACGACACGCGCATCGTAATGCGAACCACCTCATCCACGTCAGGCTATGAATATAATTATTAGATAAGTTACAAAGATAAGCATGAGTCGGTAGAAATGTAAGGTCCCTGCAAGGTTCTCCAGCTTTAAAGTGTTTTTATAGGTGTTACCTGAACTTAAGCTTAAGATAAAATTATGTGACCGAATATAATACACCGAATGAATTTTTAATAATCTATTTTTCCAGCTTCAATATTCGAAGTGTTATCGATTTTTATCTTATACTAGCTAGACTTACTCGTTCTTCGCACGTGTTTTTCAAGCGACCATTTTCATTATTATATTCTAAATATTCTAATATATAATGAGGAACTCTCGAGACCATCAAAAGAGAGATAAATGACCTACGTATTTCGTGTTTAAGACCTTAGTTTAGACCTCCACATTTAGTTCCTCGTAATATATGTAGGCTTTCGTAAGGATTCAAGTAAATGCTTATGTTTTTTGTCCATACTTTTAGTTTTATACAAAACTTACTTTAATTAATTAATAATACAGTTTATAGAATAATTAAATGTCTCAGCAATCTGAGAGCCCATTCAAAATGTGGAGCTTTCAAGAATGATTTATGGAAAAATTAGAGCGAAAAGTCTGTAATTGAAGTATCTGTTTACACTGTATACGACTTGAATTTCAAAAGTTTCTTGGATAAAAGCATGTATGGATGAATCAATGGATCCTCTTGACAATGAGCGAGCAATGAAGTTTTAACGCAACTAAGGGATTAGTACCACTCAATCCGACCCCAAAAGTGACCTAAAGAACAGTTTCAAACAGCAACGAGCAACAGCTGTCATGTTGATATCCACGGTGGGTTGGGTTATCAGCACCATCTTTAAATGTGAAACTCATTCAAAGATCGGGTAAAGGCAAAAAAGAAAACGGTATTTTATATTAATGCTTCATTTTCATTGTATTCTTTTAGGTTACAGTAATGCTTCCTTAAGAAGAACGTTGCAATTTTCAGCGGAAGAAATTCCTTCTCCTGAAGAAGATGGTTGTTCCACAAAAACATTTCGAAATGAGTGCACCGAATGACGGTATTGTAGAAGATAGGAGTAGACTGAGGGAATATGGGAATTGTCCGAAAACTGTTCGTGTTTCAGACTGCACAGGTGAGGATGGAGAAAAAGGGTGGACAGTAGTGTAATTGGGGAAATGACAAGGTTTTCCGTCATCACCCTTGGTTTTCAACATATACATGGAGAAAATAGTAAGGGAGGCTTGGGAAGGATTAGTTATAGGAGTCGCAATAAGTGTGGAACTGATCAAGTCAGTCAGATTTGCGGACGATCAAGATTTAATTAACCAATTAGCCAAGGGGTTACAGGCATTGCTGATCTCACTACAGAGACGGTGTGATAGGTATAGAATGAATAAAATTAGAAGAAAACGAGGGTAATGCATTTCTCGTGGCATAGGAAGCCTAAGGTAAGCATTAAAGTAGGGGGGCATTATCTTGAGCAGGTAGAACATTGTTGCTTTTTAAGTAGTGTTTTGGACGAAGATGGGCAATTTGGTAAGGATATTTGAAGAATCGCATCAGTTAAGTGGTTCTGCATGGCTCAGAAACATGGCTGCTGAGGCAAGATGACAAGCATAGGTTGGAGGCTTTTGAAATTTGGATATGGAGAAGGATGGAAAACGTGAAATGGTCACAAAGGAAAACGAAAGAAGAGGTTTTTCGCATGGTAGTCCCCTATATATACGCAGATTTACAGAACAACTTGTGTTCAGGGTGTGTGCGTCTGTCAAGCTTACAAGGCCCTTTACAAATTTTTTGGAAACCTTTGTTATCTTATTGCATTGCATCCTACATCAAAACATTGAAATGTAGATAATATATAAGAGTGGTAACGAAATTATTGTCATGAGAAGGCTCAGTGTGATAATCTTTGAGGGCTTGTAAATATATTCTTGGAACTTTGAGAAACGGACCACGCTATGGTACGGCCACAGCTATGGTAGGGTGGAGACGAGATGGATAGGCAAGTGTGACTGGGGCGGTGAGAAATCAGTCATCAGCCGTCCCCAGCATTCACTAAAAATAAAAAATCCCCGCAGGCGCTCCTCACCATCAACAACTTTTAATTTTTAGAGGTTGATGGGACACGAGGAATAGTTTGAAGTTGACGATGCTCTCACAAATTATCCATCCTTTGCATGTTGATGCTGTCTCAAAGTTGGGGAACACTTCATGAAAACGCACAAGAATACAATTTTGATGCTGACGTGAGGCACGGACCCTAAAAGCAAAAAATAAAGGTCCGAAGGGACGGAAATTTCATTTTGTAGGAGATTGTTAAATATCGCGCAGAGGCAAGTAGTAACTCATGAAGAAATTCTGCGGAAGATAAGTGAAGGTCGAAGCATGGAAAAAAATGGAAGGAAAAATAGATGACACTGAACCACTCAATGGAATGATGAAAAAGGGTTAATCTCCTAGGACATATTTTGAGCAGCTTATTGAATTCTATCGTAGGAGATACGGGATAGGAAGGAATAAAAATAATTACAAACGCCATATAAAATTCATTAAGCAAGCGGAAAATGCATGACGAGGATAGAAATAAGTATTTTTGAAAACGTAAACACGAACGAACCGACGAGGTATTTTTTTCAAAATAATTGGTCACTGTAACCTTTCAGGAATTATTCGCGCTGGAGGTTTCATCAAAAATAGTTATGAAGGATAGATGTGATCACCAGCTGCATGGGTTTTCGATTGCAATACGGCCTGGACCTAGTTTTGAGCCATTGCGGGTGTGGTTTTCGGTAACCCGAGAACACCTCGTAGTAGCATCTATGTCAGGAGGTCAATGCATGCGACTGCACCACTCCGCCCTCCCTTTCGGAGGTCAAGTGCTGTGATCACGTCGAGAATTTGAAAGCAGTCGGATAATTTCGTTACGGCCAAAACTTTTATTTCTTCTATTCCTCCCTTGTTCCTCTCTTAGTTCTCCCCTACCACAAACCGGCACTCATGGCAGTTTTAAGAGAACGAAAGTGTGTGTTTATGGTTCTTAATCCATGTAATAATAATCCACGTTAATATTTAGCATTTTTATCAGTTTTACAAGTTTTTCATAATCCCCTTACTTCGAGTGTTTTCCTACAGGTGATATGAAGAATCCATTCGACGATACACAAAAATTGTCTTGAAGATAGGGGGATGGACAGGA
>LYUA01000395.1:355575-365714 GCA_002093875.1 Calopteryx splendens
TATTAGTGATTATTAAACTGACCAATTTCCTCAATAAAACTCAACAATTTTAAAGTATTGTCTTGTGGTCGATAACCGAAAAAACAATATAGGTATATATATATATACATACATATATGTATATATATATGTATTATGTTATTCACCTATGCGTATATGATATCACATGCCTTATTATATCCCTTGTTCGAATATAGGGGAAGCTGGTGTATCACTATAACAGGTTCCGTTTCAAAGGATTGAAATCGGTTCTTGAGACTCGATATGAAAAAGGACTCCTTAGATCTAAAAAAAACTTCGTTTCGAGTATTGGCCTGTCAAAGGCAGGCTTAGGTGTATACTAGTTATCAGTGATTCTCTAAGAAAAAAAATCTCTTTTCCTCTGGAATGGTAAGGCGCCTTTACTTTGCATGACTGACTTAGAATAGCATCTTTCGTTCCTAGATTTGATCTCAACATCTACATCTCTCGGGCGGGATTTGAATGCTCAATTGTAGAGTTAACATGACAAGTGTCGGCTTCCCCGTCGGATAATTAACCTCTTAGATAAAAGAGAAAAAGTCGCAAGGGAACGCAATGCACGGAATTGTTTATTTCCTTCTTTCGACATTTCACTCTATTCAGTTAATAGTATACTACTCAGCATTTTTTTCCATCTCTAAGATCACACAAAATCACATTGCGGGTATTTATTTTGCTGCTCGTGGACTGAATATTTTCATGACATATGAACTCACTCGACTGCGCCAATAATATTACCATCCATACCATGTGACTTTAATATTCTATTATAATTATGTAGTTCATCATACAAATGAGAACTTCGTCATATATTTATTGAATTATCAGTGTCTAAAGAAGCCAAAATTTGCGGAAAGACTGCTGGGACCAAGGATACGAATCCCTCCACGGAGAACTATTGTCGTGTAAAGCATATCATTAACGTAAGATGTGATGCACTACACAAAAAACACCATTACGTTTGAGTGTAGTGAAATTAGCCCATAAACACACCTTCTGTCATTTGCGGATTAAAATATCTTGAAAAAGACCTAAAGCTAAAAAATCTCATGTTCCTCTGCACACAAATTCTTTTACAGTAAAAATAGAAGATTTATCATTAAAAAAATAGATTAAAGGAACGTTTTATCGTAATAATTAAACTGCAAATAATGTGATGGTATTTCATGCAATTCAGTTTCGGGGTGAAATGATGATTTTTCAGCGGCGCCTGGTAAAAGAGCTAAACCTTAAAGGGGGGAATAATTAGCAACTCTAATTTAAAGAAGACATTAAATTTCAATGGTAAAAAGTTTTCTCATGAACCTTAACCCGCACTGATATCAAAGAAGGATTTATAACATGATTTATGTTGTTTTTTTGTCTACAACTGCCTGATGTTTAAAACATCTATACTCTTATCTCACTCGTGCACAATTTTTTTTCGTCCCACACTCTCCCCACTTATGGTTCCACAGCGAATAAATATAAGTCTGCCGACTCGAATTTGATTGCAGCTTTTACCAATGCAATATTTTTAGCTTGTTTTTCGACCTGAAAAAAAGATTTTGGACGATTTTAACTGAGGGATTTTATGAGACCGCCCTAAAAGGTTTTTCTGTAGGAACGAGTAACGCAAGATACCCACTAGCACACTTGAAACGGTTAGGAAAGGAAAATTCTATTTTAAGCCGGTGAATTTTTTCCACGCAGCAATATTCTATTTTAAAATGTGATGCATATCAAGTTCAAAACCACCATTCAGGGGAATAATGAATTGGGTGTGGTCTCGAGTAGTATTTATCTCGTGACCCATGAAGGAAAATTTTATTCCCAGAATATAAGCACATCTACAGTTAGGCCTAAACCAAAATATCCATTAATTACAATTTTTTTTTAATCCGTCATAAATTTTCTAAAATATTGTGATACTCCGTGAATACATGGGGGATGGTAAGATAATGCGATAGAGTACTTACCAATTGGATCTCAAAGATACGGCAAGTCGTGCAACACCACGTATAATAATATTGCAATTTCTGTAATGGAAAAGAAAAAAAAGTTAATGGTGGGATGGGAAAAAGAGAGGGACTTGGATTGTTGATGCTAAAACAATTCCGCTTATTTGCTCATCCTTCACGAGAGTGAAATATGTCCAATAAGATTGCTGCAAAACAGCGACTTTATTGGAATGTTACCTAAATGATTAAGGGTGATTATGGAATAGAATATAGTGTAGAAAGATTGAAGGATTTCGTTTGGAGATTAAATTGAAGGCCAATGAGTGGAAAATCTTATTTTATCTTGGGAATATTTGCTAAACATTATATAAGATGAAGAACAGCCAAAGAATAAAAAAAAATGTTTGTCACCCTGATATGGTTCCTGTGGGAAAATTGGAATTATTTTATCTTATGATGAGTGATCGGATATTTTTCAAATTATATAAATTATAATAACCCGATTAATTATTTAAAAATAAAATAAGATAGAATTTAATTTAGAAATTTAATGTTATTAGTTGTTCAAACATTTCAATGTAAAAAAAATCCCTAAAGATGATCCCTGTTTAACACAAAAATTAGGGTTTATTTGATGTATTTTTTATTTTTACAAAGCAATTGAATTTACGCAACAATCGCGGCTCCAAGACAGTGATAATAAGCTTATGGCAGCATGAATCGACCGAAACCTCATCGGAGGTTCAATGTTGATGAGGTTGGAAAGACAGGAAGATGTCTTCACAACTCATATTCCAATTATACCCTCAGATTAACCGTTCAAGCCATGCGCCAAAAAATCCTCCTTGAGTTGGCTTTTAGAGTGTTAACAAACCAATCCTATGGGTATAACAGCATAAGTTGTGGATGAGCATTGAAAGAACCCTCGCATTTCACACGGGTAGCTCCACGTTGCTCACCCTAGTCTCCAGTGGTCGCAATATCTGTTACAGCACCAGAAGAAAAAACACAAAATTTTATTTATAAGAATACATTTTATTAACCCCTTTTATTACGAGATCACTGCAAATTCAATGCCATGGGTATGCTGGTATTACATATATATGTATCAATATATGCTTATTGACCTTTTCTTCCTTTTTTTAAGCATGGCTATGTGAAGCCTTGGCGTGGAGGTCCTTAAGGCTGTGCATAAACTGTTAGCCATTTTAAGGAGACGGCAGTGACTAATGTGAATAAACTTATCATAAGATTTTAGCTGGAAGAAATACACTGTCGTTGTACAAATTAAGGAAATTCTCCAAGATCCAAGAAGGCATTGTCCGAGGCTGAAACTGCATATGTGTCTCGGCCGATGAGCTTCCTGACAGCAAAAAAATTAACTGCAGAGCTTTAATATTCTACAATTATGCCATTGGTCCTTTAGTAATTACGCTCAGTTACAGTTCCTCCCTAACAGACCTTGACTCTCCCTTCACGTTAGCATTGGCTGACCACAGTCTTAGTTGGGCCTATTACATAATAATAATTTTGATAGGTTATTGGTTATAATGAAGAATTTCATATAAATTATCCTAATCCTTAATCCTTAAGCAGTATGAAAAAGGCAAATGCAGTCATTCTACAGTGCGCTTTGAATATCTTTTCGGCTGAGGGGGAGGTAAAGGGAAAGTTTAAAAAAATTTAAAAAACATAACCTTTCAAGAGCCAATGGTGAGGTTTAGCCGGCAGAAAACTTACTCAGGTGCACTCTGACCTATGTGTAACAAACTTCTACTCCCTGTGTGGTGAGTTGTCAGGTATCTTGAAAGTTTCTGCAGGACATACGTCTGTCACCACTTGAATTTCGTGAGAAACGGCAACGCTGAGCTGAAGACCCCTCCGTAGCGGGTATACGCTAGAATAGCTCCGAGATCTCTCGAAGGGTCAGTCGCAAATAAATTGGAGTGGATAATAGTCACAACGTTTCCGTGTGCACGGCCTTCACGCCAGAAGAAGCGAGCTGAGAAACCCGGCGTCGGAGCTATCGGTACCAAAATCACGAAGGAAGTTCAAACAGCGTCCCCTCTGAAAGGCTCTTTTGCCCCCGAGCACGCAAACACAAAAAACGGGCACTTCTCAGGTTGAAATTCGTATCTTTCCAAAGGCATTTGACGAAAGTTGACCCGTGACACGCTAACGACGACATGTAAAGGTTGCGTGACACTTTTATTGCTCCAAATTTAAATTTTATGACCAGTTAATAATTTCCCGCTAATTTATTTCATCTTGAAGTGCGTACGTCATTAGGGGGTATGCACCTAGTGGCTAATTTATATCAACACTTAATTCCGTAATCTAAATTAATTTGAGGAAAACGTTAAAGTGTAAGTTAAAACAGTGTACGCCCTTTCAAGCGGAGAGGCGGAACAAAAGAGGAATGGGTGATAATTCTTTCTGAAGGAGTTCCCAAATTCGGTCAGTCTAAATTCAAAATGGGATTATAATGTTTTTTTGGTATAGAGGTATTAGCTAAATTTAAATCATCAAAAAATAAAAAAGTACACAAATCATAGAAATTTAAATAATGGCATGGACTAAGAAAGGAAACGTAGCCACGTAAGGAATTCTTTGCGGGTAATTTGAAACGTATATTTGCAGAAGGAAAACAGGCTAGGATGTAAATTTCAGGTATAAAGTCTTAATATATTTTAGCTTAATAAAACAAATATTTTCATCTATCACGGTAGCAAATTATTTAAGACCGCTTTTCAGGTATTGAAAATTCCAAAAACATTACATTTTTAAGAGGACGATATTTATGACTTGCAAAGTGATTTTTTCTCCTTTCCATTTCCATGTAATATATGGCAACATTGCATATCGCCGTATGCAGTGTGACAATAGATTTTGCATTACTTATTTCTTATGGTTAAACAAAAACTTTTTGAGGTGAAGTTGGTATAAATTTGACGTTTCACTACGTCATTTTGTGTATACATTTCCAATTGAAAAAGAAAGCAACTTTAAACTGTGTTATGAAAACTTTGATTGAGTAACCTTCACAAATTAAGACGGAAGGATTTTTAAATGCTCACAGGAATAATCGAGATATTGGAATAATATCGAGAATTAAGTCAAAAAATATCATTTTAATAAATATATTTACGTGAATAAGTGTATTCGTATTTGGATATTTTAGATCGTAAAATTCTATCATTACTATAAAAGGTTTAAGTGCTGATAGTTTTTTTACATATACCATTGAGAAATTCTTAGCGCTTAGACATGTTTTCCAGACTTTTCGGTACAAGCTCGTCAGTATGAAAAAAATACGGAAATGTATCTTAAACCAAGCGGAAACAACCGAAATATATTTTTTCCCCCGAAAGGTCCCGAAAAATTCTTGTCCTAAATTAGCACTCAGGCTACTTCAAACATGGCCATGCTAATTAAGAAATGCTTTTCTGGTGAAATTTTTATCTTAATTTTTTTTAGAGAGTTGGAAAAAGGAGTTTTTTTATTACATCTATTTTGACTCTAAATCCGATTTATATTTGAATAAAAGGCAACTGCTATATGTTAGGGAATTAACATTCCGGATAAATTCATAGCTGGTCAATTGTTTTTATTGAATTTTCCCGAAATTTTTTTCCTAGTATAATACATAATATTGTGCGCGGGTAAAAATTTTTTTAGGAAATTAAAAATTGACAGATGAGGGGGGTTTAATGCTTATTTCTCACTACCCGAATACAAATTCTCATTTGTATCTTTAGGAGTTGCAAATATCTTTCCACAAGAGTCTAAGGTGATACAAAAACAAGGATCTTAATCGACAAAATATCCTCATTGTGTTAACTGCATGAGTGTTGACAATATACATCATTTGAACGGGTATTTTTGAAAGTACTGAAGCCATTAACGTTGATTAAAGCGGCATTTTCTAGAAAATTCTTATATCCCTCTGAAATTTAACACTCATACCATCAGCATTAAAATCCGGAATAAAATTTAAATGGCAGTTATGGAAGATTAGTGAATGTTGAAAAAAATGGAAATTAGCATTCATAAAAGTGGAAACGTTAAGAACTCGTGTATGTTTGGTTTTAATGACTTTCATGAGCAAGTAGGTTAACTCTGGAAGTGGTAAATATTGAACGACCTCAGGTAGAATTCAGCTAACAACCAAAAGGCAATGTAAAACGGTGAAAATAATGCATATTGGCAGTTTTAAAACAATATCTTGTTTTATGTTTTAAGAAAATACTTATTTACAAAAAAAGTATAGGCTCACAATCGGAAATTTTTAGTAAAAACAATGACCGATCAACAGGCTATTTGAATTCTTTTTATTTAATAAGTTTTCCATGAAAAATATATTTCTCTAGGTGGAGTTGTCAGTGGAAATTCTATAATTTTGATGCACTCCAATTCTCCAACTAGTAAATACGAGTTTTGTGAAGAGAGAATAAACAAACTGGTCGCCATGTACGACAACTGCCTCAACAACCGCGGAAGTTATGTCGAAAAATAGTTCAAGGAATTTTCTTTCATATAAAAATAAATTCCAACAAAAATACCATATGTGAAGTTTTTGTATAAAATAAACTTCACAAATAAAAATAACACGTAGAAAATTCCATGTTATAGCATACGAAAAATTACCATATAAAACATGAATACGTACTTTCAGTCTTTACAACCGTATTATCACCACTATTAATATTTTTACACACGAGATCTTAAGAGTTTCAATATATTTTAATGAATTTCCCTAAATTTTACAGCTTTCTCTACTTGTAGAAAACCTATCGACCATGTCTGTGAAGTAACTGATCTTAATTGTGAGCATGTTTTATAATGGTTTTATGATCGCTTAGTTAACATGCTGATGAGGCAGATCTTGTAACTTTTTCAGCAAGGGGATAGGCGGTTAACGTGCTCGAAGTGAATGTCAAAGGAGAGGGGCAGTTTTCAGTATTAACATTCTCGAATGTTAATTTTAAGGGGATGTTGAATGGATAGCTCATTTAGACTAAGCTCTGGAAACAAAAACTAACAAACAATTTCGATGAGACTTATTTATTGACACATCTGTTTTACGATGCTTGGGATTTTTTTTCAATCCTTCCGGGTGATTATGGTGCCGTGCCTCGTCCTATTACTCACAATCAGCGGTCACGCAGAGTCGCTGAACCGCTTTCGGAAGGGAGCGAAAGGGTATTAAGAATCTATCCGATAACACCAAATACACAAAACCTGTTTGCATCTGTCTTCCTTATCTCGAAGTAACTCATTTCCTTTCGCTTTCCTCTTATCTGAGCTTTTGGAGAAATATTTACTGAAAAAACGTCTTTCAAACGAAATTGGAGAATATATTATTTCAGGCATTCCGATCGGTCATGATGATCGTTCACTTAAGGTGTTGGTCTCATTGAATCAGAAATATGTTCCAAAAAGAAATGTATTTTATGGACGTAAACGAATAGATGAAACTTTTCTTGGTGGAAAAAAATTATATTGAAGAAAATTTCTATTTTTCGTATTAAGTTAAGTGGATGGAGTGGATAACTGTAAGTAAATGGAGAAGTTAATACATATATCTTTCATCTTAATGTAATTGCCATGCTAGTGGATGATATAGTCAACAAATCTATATCTAGGCTGGCCTAAATAATTTGGAAGTGAATCCAGCCCAAGGTATTGGTATTCCGTTTTACGACTTTAAATAAATAAATAGGCAATGATCAAGCCATATAGCTAAAAATTTATTAAAATGAAAAAATATTCAAAGTCACCTTCAAATTCCAAAATATTTTCATCACTGGAGTGTCGTCTTTTTCATTAGTACTATAACTACTTTTTCACTCAAGGCAAGTAATTAAAATCAACACTCTTGAAAAACCACCATTTTTTACGCATAGTTCTAAAGAGGATACAATGAATTTTAAAGCGACTCTTTTAGATACGAATTATGAAGTAAGAATGTTGAAAATTATCAGTTATAACGATGATAAAAACCATTTTTAAAGGTGCTAACTCAATCCACCCCACCAATATTTTCATTAAAATGTATATTATCTTCAAAGCATACATTTCTAAAAATTGAAGTGAGAGTGCTCGAAATGTATGATATGCTTATTTCAAATAATATTAGTGTATTTTTGCAATTCCTTGAAACCATTAGACAATGGGTATTTCATGGAGCCTAAATAAGAAGAAGGGATACTGTAGAGAGGATACTTAACGCATTACAAGTAAAACCTCTACCAAAGAAGAAGGCCATTCTTTTTCATCATTGATTGAGGATAGCGTCTCGCATGTTGATGCAGGGAAGGGAAAACACTTTTAACGACTTCACACTCTACCAGTGCCTTATGCTCGCGTGCTTTCGTTACATTGAAACATCAAGGGAGACACGAACTACGTTGACCTGAATTGAGGCCTATGAGGTTAGAGTAGCAGTAATAATGCTTCTGTGATGAAGCTTAGCAGTTTGATGAATAATGAACTTCGGCCATTTTCTACCATGGATAGCAATGAATATTTTTTCTTTCATTAATATAGACATTAGAATATTCTTGACTTACCCACAATGTGTCCACGAAATGAAAAATATTAACTTATCTTCACAAAAAAATCATAAACTTGACGTTAATAATTCTGGGAACATTTGCTCTTGCCATTTTATTGGCATAATTAGTCCAAAAATATTAATTAAGCCGCGTTTCAAACGTAAAATTAGAAACTTTCTCAAGCACCAAGGATTCAATTTTTTGATTTTTAAGCAGCTAGGTATATTTCGTGTAAACTGAGACACAAATGAATAGATAATTTTGAGAATTCATATGGAAAGTTTTTCAAAATGATTGTTCTTGTTTCTAGGAAAAAAGCCGGTAACTTTCGTATATTTAAAAGTTACAATGGGCCGAATTTGATCGTTTTTGATTGATCACCGAAATTATTTCGGAATCCTTCTTATATTGCTCCTAAAAGTCACAATAGTTAATGATAAATTTAATTCACAGCTTTAATACGATCAAACCATAAAATCAACCCTTTGGTTTGTTCGGTAGACGAGGAGGGTTGAAGGTAGATCTCACATCATCCTAACCCCTACAGCGTGTAAAATCACGCATCAGGGTAGGGTCACTTACTTTTCCGTGCCCACCCAGGTTTTCCCTGGTCAAGACCCAAGTTGGTTTCCCAGGAAGCAAGTGTGACCCGAAAACGACACAGCTTGGACGAAGCTTGGGGCAGCCAAGACACCGGGAATCGAGACCGGGCCCTCAGATCATTAGCCGAGAACTCTAACCACTAGGCTACCACGCCCTCTTTTAACAGGATAAACTTCGATAGAAATTAAATTGATTACTTCAGCACCACTGTTAAATAAAAGTGGTTCCCAATTGCGATTTGCTTATATGGCACTCGTTCAGTTAAATCGAGCATAATATATCTATCGGAGTCTCATAGCAGCTGAAATTTTAACTCCTAACAATTACAAAAGAGGTACATCTTGGTTGAATATTTACGATCTTTCATTTTGACTACAAACCCACGAGATTAAATTTCGGATTCATAACTAAAAAAAATATCATTATTAATGGTAGATTACCGGCCAAAGAAGGTTTTGATAACATAGAAACTGACTACTGGTTCATTTCTGATCCTTCTCCAAATAGAATAATGAACGCTAATTAATAAATAATTGACTATTGGATTGTGAATAAAGGTGCAACTGCTTATTTACGCTAAACTTAACAAAATGAGCGAAGTTAATTTTACACCAAATAGTAATAGAATATTTTATATCTTAAAATTATTACCAGCATAACCGTTCGTAAATAATAGAAACAATCCATGGATATGGTCACGAGCAGTAACACGTCGTTTTAAACGACTTGGGGCGTTTCATATCTTATTAAAATACTTTGATCAAATTCGCCACTGATCCAGTACTGATCAATAATCCAATTCACATCAAACTACGAATACATGCGAGCATGTACGTGTACGCACAGTTCAGATAAATTTTGAAATAAATTTATTGAACAGTAATGTATAGAGCAAAACTGTACTAAGGAGCAATCTTTGCTTACAACGAAATTTGTTTACCTGTCTGACGCTAATCTCTCTCTTAAGTCATTTTCAAATATTAATTGTCATATTCAGCGCAACTTCGTCGAGAGTTTG
>LYUA01000395.1:373777-385392 GCA_002093875.1 Calopteryx splendens
ATATTTATATATATATATATACATATATACACACACACATACATATACACACATATTAGCACGATATTAAAAAAAACAGAAAAACGTAAAAAGGGACACTCATAAAATAAAACTTGAGTATTTTTGAACCCCCCGGTCTCAATCGGTCCCACTGGCCACACACTATTTCCTCCCCACCACATCTGAGACACCCCTCCATTTATCTCCTCTCAACCCCTCCCATCCTAAACCGAACTCCGACCCTACTCTTGTCCCGAGAACCCATCATTCTTCTTCGCCTATCTTATATATATATATATTCTTCTTTTATGTATTACCTATCCCTTTCCTTGGCTGAGGGTGCCAAGAGGCTTCACCCGGAATCGAACCTGGGCCCTCCGGTCCAGCACTCTAGGTCCTAAGAAGGATAACCACATAAATGTACGTTTCGTCGGTCGTACCGCTTTCATCAGTACTAGAAAAAATGGACGAACTTTGTTGATTCTTCTATTTCGAAGAGTTCGTACATTGAATTGGGCCTGCGTGGATGAGCAATCGTTTTCAAACTTAGAAATTTCCAATTTACAAGGAGCCATTTTTATTAGTGTAAATGGGACATGCGAAATAACTTTAACTTAACTCGAATATAATAATAAAGAAAGTCAATTTTACAATTACAAAGATTCATAGCCATTTACTTTGAAAAAAAAATTTTAAAAATATTAAGCATGAAACATAAGTAAGAGTTCTACATCCGTCAGAAATTGGCTACGTGCTTCTCACTTTTTTACCATCAACTTCCTAAAGAGGGAAAAACTGAGTGAAGATCATAATCCAAGAGGTAGTGTGAGGAACGCGTGTTACTTGGTTAGGCTGGTAACCACGATGGTAGTGGAAACGAGCTATTACCATGGGAAGTTGGCAGCGTTCGGAACTACGAGTTACGATGGTAAGAACGCGCATTCCCAAGGCGCTTTCCTCTCACGATGATACGTAGAATGATCGGTGCGTTGGTTGAGGAAACGAGGCATGAGAAGCTCCCGAACCGTCTCACGTGCGTCGGTGATATACGGCGCTACGTGAGCCACGGTAGGCAAACGTGGAGAAGATAATCTGCGATGGATTTCTTCTTTTCCAACATAATTAATAATTCCAGAAATCCCTTTTCAATCTTCCCTCCCCGCCGCGCGTTCTTGAGACGCTGTCTCTTTATCCATTCACGCTTTTTCCCACCCGAAGAAGTCACACGCGATGCGTCTTTTTTATCTTACCTTCTCCTAAACTTCTGATTTATTTACGGGTTTTGCCCTCCTCCCGCCCGCAGATGCACAGCCCAGCGCATTGAATATACGAGTGGGACGTCGAGCCCTCCCTTCTCCCCTCCTCCTGCCTTTTATTTTACAGTTGCGTAGGTAACCCTTGGCTACCGTGGGTGACTAAATTTTCTATGGTTGGGTGTAGAAGATTAAGGATGTATAAGAGCGTTTCAGGGGGCTCACTTGGCTTCTCTTGAATTGACACCTTGGAGAGAGTGAGGGAGAAAGAGAATGAAAAAGAGTGGGAGGGAAATTGTAGATAAGGAGTTGCAGGATCGTACCAGGAAAAAGATTGCATTAATTTATGTCACAGCGAGTGTATGGGAATGTATGTGTGCTCCACTAACAACACGAGGATAATTATGTTCTCATCAACATTAGCTAGAAATTTCCGAATTGTTGCTTCTTTCCATTATTTTAGCTTCTGGGGGTGATCTTAACTTTTCTCCGAGCATCTTCACATTCGCCTCTTCCGTTTTATGCATTTAATTCTGAGCAGATTTTCTTTACATCTTCCCTTCCGTTTCTCCGAAATCACGTACATCTCAGGTTTCCCGAGCAGTTCTTTATTTTATAACATAGTCTGTAACTTCTTAAAACTCGCCCAACTTTTCCTTTCGAGTTTTCCTCATCGTCCCCTCGACTCAGCCACTCTTTACGGAATCTATCCATTAATTATTCTTCACGGATGCCTATTCGTTTTTATAATTCACTAGTGTCCTTGTGTACCACCACGACTCTAATGCTTTTCGTACATTTTTCGCTGCTCGTACTATTCACATTTTGTGCCCATCCATTAGTAATTCCACAACTGAGACATCATGGAGTGCATCCAGACTTTTGTTATTTTCTAGTACCAGATTCATCTATTAGAAAAAAATTACGTGAAAGTTACATTATTGTTAAATATCCTTTTTTCATTTCAATAGTTTATGTATTTGCTTCACAATTAATTTAAACTCTTACTCCCTCTAATATGGATTTCCAGTATCAAATTATTGGTTTCTTTAATTTTCCCCGTCTAATGTTTGCTCATCGGCTTCACCATGCAAATGCTTCCGTTCCGTACATTCTTTTCTTCCGTCATCATCGCTGATGCAGTATTGCAAAACGCTAAATACTGCTTATTAACCTCATGGATGTGACCCCAAATACGAATGGCCTGACACCTCTTAATGGCCGTCTGACCGAATAAATGGACTGGGATTTGAAGTTTTCTATAGCGTTTTCCATACTTTAAGACACAAAATCCTTTCAATGGACTTCCATTTATCTTCTTCTTCCTCATTTTATTTTATTTTCATTTTATTCTTCCAGATCAACATATAGCCCTGGATAGTTTCATTAAGGCGACAAAGAGGGTGAGCCTGAGGGTAAATGCGTATGGGACTAAGATAGTTGTGTCTGATGAAGAAAAGGGAAATAATGATTGCATAATGAGTGTAAACGGTGTTATCATTGAAAATGTGGATGATCTTCTATATCTTGGCCAAATTTCTGCGAAAGACGGTAGGATATATGAATAATTAAAAGCCATGCGAATGTCGGCAGAAAGGTTTTTGGAGGGACCAGATGTATATCAAAACAATGTGTTTCTAAGAAAATAAACATGACGGTGCATAAGAGCATCCCTCTCCCAAAATTATTGCATAACATTGAAACTTGAATATGTCAAGATAAGCATAAATGTCAAATAAATGCGATAGTTGAGGGGTACTCTCGGGGTGTTTGTGATAAAAATAGAATTGATAGGTTCAGGAACGATAGAATTATGGAAACATGTGAATTGAATCCACCTGTGACAGGCGTATTATGAACGAGGTGTGCTACGCTGTTTCGGTCATTTACAGAGAATGTATAAGAGTCGAATCACCACACAGGTATATGAGAGTGGAGTAAATGGCTTGAGAAGAAGGGGTTTACCGAGAAATTCATTGGTGAATGCAGTTGAAGAGACTCTCAAGACAAGGAATATCCGGAGTCTCAGGATGTTAAGAAAAAATCCGTGAACGCGATAGAGGAAAAATAATATGCAAGGATCGGTCAGTACGGAGGAAATTAGTGAATGGGTGTAAGTCCTTGAAATAGCTACAAATGAGGCTTCTTCGACTATGCCCACCCCGGAAAGTGAACGGCGTGAAGGGTATGTGTGGATGCATGAATTTTTCTTCAAAAGAAAATAACTGCTGTTTATTTTAGAGCGACTCACGCGACCTCGAGAAAGGGGAAAAGCATTAACTCCAGGCCTACCGTAATTAAATTTAACGAGGTAAATATCACCGAGGGTGTCATAAAGGGAATTATACGGAATATTCACACTATCATCGTAAAACGATAACGAAGGAAATGGTATTATCATGGTAATGACAATGACTCTTGGGTTTCTTCCATTTCATCCTCTCCAGTTAAAATTTTAAGTTTATGCAATAGTTTGAACCGAACTATTGTTGATATTTTTAAAGCTTCTCAGTATTTTTAGATTTCTATCCAATAAGTTTGGTTCACGCATGAAGCACGAATTGGATGTCAATATGGTAAAATTTTAAAGCTGGAGCTGTTTCAGATTCCTGGTCCCAGGAGAGTCTTGGAGTCCTTCGCGATCTCTCATTTATCTCATATTTGAATGAATTACGATGACACATATTAAGGAATTCTATTTGGCAGATAATTTATCACATAATTAAAGCCATGACTAAAGAATTGGAATTGGCATACGAAA
Source organism: Calopteryx splendens (assembly GCA_002093875.1). Lineage (NCBI taxonomy): Eukaryota > Metazoa > Arthropoda > Insecta > Odonata > Calopterygidae > Calopteryx > Calopteryx splendens. The sequence goes on from LYUA01000395.1 coordinate 377,792, forward strand.
AAGACAAATCAGGGTCATTAATCTTAAGAGCTTGAGCCTACCAGCTTTTCCATCTAACATTTTGTAAATATATATCATAATGGCGATTTCATTTTTACGAGAATATTTCTTTCATATGATACTCGAATTTATATTACGCAAATACGAGGGTTTTTTTAATCTGCAGATGGTCACTATTTACTACAACGATTGGAACCAATTTTATGGTTTTACATCAACGTTCCTACACCTGTGAAACAATGTTAATTACCTAACTTTCGCAGGTGTAAATTGTTCTAGTAATTGCCATATAACTTTGAAGCAGTGTGATGATTATGCACAATGAACACGAAGTACCTAGTGATTCAGCAAACAGAAGTGTAAATCTGAAATAGTCGCATTTCCACGACAGATACCTAGTCTCAGTTTCCTTACTCCAGAGGAAACCGCTTCGTTACGAAAATCGTGACGAAATAAAAAGGGGGAAAAGAGGGAATGTTTCACATTTCCACCCCCAAAATGTACTCATAAGATAATCAAGCTTGTCGAGCGATAATCAACGCATTATCACTGAACTTCACATCTAGGGGAAAATTGATATTTTTTACTCTCGTCTACGCTGATTTTTTTAGCAAAACTAAGATAATTAATCACGATTAATATTCCACGATTGCATTGATGCATTTTATGCTAAGCACGTCTCTATGAATATAAAAGTTTATAATTCTGAACTTATTCTAAAACTAAAAAGGGGTCTCGGAAGTTCAGAATTTGTAGGAAAACAGTCATTCACTGTAGGGAATAGCTTCCTTCCCTTATTATTTCCTTACAAAGATACAATGCGTGTCGCAGTGAAACTTCTGATGCATGCTATCTAATTTTTCTTTCGTTTAATGCTTATGAAGTACAGTCCTTAGAGGTTAGATAGATCTGGGCTTCTTCCGTACACATTTCTACAGTTTTATCTTTCAACTTGACAAAATTTCAGCACTTAAATTAAGCAGACCCTCGCCATCCTGCGGACTCATCAGACCAGACGATTTAGCAGTAATTTGATAATCCATTTGACTAAAAGCGATGTTGAATTATTTCACTTATTGTCATTTATGATATTGTTTACCTTCTTTGACTCAGGAATGTTTGAGGAGCATGTGAATATATATTAAGGCGCTTCATGGGAGTTTGCAATGCCTATGCATCGATTGTTATGCAAGAGGCAAGGGCAGTTGGAGCATCTAAGTATGCGTGTAGCAGGCGATCGATTCGCCCAAGAGTACTCGCGTTGAAGCGTACCTATTATGACCTAAGACCAAGTGTCTCTTCACAGTTGTTACTCCTTTAGGGCGCATTCAGTCTGCCCTAGATAGGTATGAGTGTGGGAAAGGGTCACACACGTCCAGCCGATTCGGCGTCCCCGGCTAAAAATAGTCTCCTCAGCGTCTCGGCAGCGCAGCGCTCGGACGCATTATACGGGCAGGCTCCATCGCGATGCAACACGTGCACGCGGTCGGTTGAGAGAAAAGACTTGTTCCGATTCGCCCCTCTCTCTCTCTTCCCTCGCGCGGTGGGACGGGGGAGAAGGGGACGGGGGTCGAGAGGATTAAGGGGTGGTCTTATGTGGAGGGGAGGGGGGGAGATCCCGTGTCGAATGCTTTACCGATCTGTGGGACACTTCGGGGTCATCGCATGGCGTGCATCGCGTCGCACGGACGGAACCAAATTCTCTCGACGCTCGACACTGTGTAAACATCGTCCCACCCAATCTTTCATTTTCGTCATTTGCCTCCCTGGACGCTCACCATTTTCTGTCGACTCGAGGGAACGAGGAACGTCCCTCCTCTCGTAGGTACAACGTATCAACCACGCAAAATAACGATTCCCTGCGGACTAATTTAAACTTAATTGGTGAGTGACAATTGCCCGTCAAAGGTATTTAGTGGCGCTTAAATCCACTGAATGCCTCAAAGTTGGGCCCTGATTATTTAATTTCGAAAAGGCACTCGCCTCCTGAACTGAAGATCTCGGATTCAAATATCGTTGATTTCTATGGACATACCGTGTCAGGTTCTGATTTCCTGGGCACCAGGACTTTCTGAGGCACAGCATGTGGCACAATTTAAGGAACCCTAATTATGAATGAGCATTAGAATATGGACTTTCTATTTACTAATTAGAGGCAGTGAGACGATGAATATCATGTTAAAAGATATTATGTTGGGTAGGTGATCGAGAAATAATATATACATTTTGCACGAAAGAAAGTAAGTCAGGAAGTATGAAGAGCGGAAAGAAATAACACGTTGCGTTTAGCTTTGGACCTGGGAGGAAGTACTTAAATAGAAGTCTATAAGGATGTGCGACGGTATGATAGGGAACTAAGGCGAACACAGGAAACGCCTCTAACCATGACCGCCTTGAGAATTGACGTGGTCACGCTTATGCATCAAGATAGTCATGCTTTAACCCTCCAATAGAAGGGACAAACTTTGGAAATAAATAGGATGCAGAGAAAAGGTGTCTGCTTCGTGAAGAATCGTTATGAACGAACAAAGAACGTCACAATGTCATTGGATAGTCTGAAATGGGGGCCACTGAAAGCACGAAGGATGCGTGCACGTCTTAAACTGTTTGAGAGATACAAATCATTCGAGTTTAACACTGAAACAGAAGGAATCATTTTAACTCCACATTAGATCGGTAGACGAGACCACGACGGGAAGTTGAGAGAGATTTACTGCCTAACAGATAGATACCAGTAATCCTTTTTCCCTCGCGCAATTCTTGAGTACAACAGTAGGAAATACATACGCCAGTTTGAGCATCCCGAATGTGAACGGATATGAAGTTGTAACGGTATTAAATTTCAATGATTTCTGGTGACCACACACCCCCTGCCATACGCCCTAGCGACGGCTTGCCGGGGACAATGTAGATGTAGATATAGAAATAACAGCAAAGTTCCGCACATTATTTTTACCGACTCACGAACGTCTTGGATGCCCGGGTTCTCTCTTAGAATTTTTTTAATGATATACGTTCCAAACAGACTGGTCGGTCATGTAGGAATAGTAATGTAGAACGTTTTCAAAAATTAAAATATTTGTAATGGATAAACGGAGGCCCGAATTAGATGAGCGGGATCATCGGAAGGATGAACTACACGATAGCAGGATTTTCTTTTTCTTCCTGGATCACCCACTATTGCGGACGTGAGGGATTTGTTTACGTGGAGTGCTCCGCGATTGTAATATAAAAACTTCTGAAAAAGGTTTGCTTCGTAAATGAATTAAATTCAGTTATGAATTAGGTGAAGAATTAAATTTTTATTGAAATTGGGTCAAAATAGGAAAAAGACTGGAAATTAATCCAACTCAGGATTACTGCACCTCAAAATGATCTTAGTTATCCAAATGAAATATGTAATACCTGTACGATCGCGTTGTTACCAATAATAATTTATATATTTGTTTCTTTGCTTGTCAAATGAAATTAAAATATTTCCACGTTAATTACATAAACTCTCAGTTTTCATTCATGAATCGGCCAAAAAAATAAGCGCAGCTAATTTCATCCTCGATGCATGTGCAATGATTAGTCATTTTTTTTATTTTGGCGATAGAGTAAAATGTCTTCAAATAATCATTGCATTTTCTGAGAGTAAAAAAAATTTCTTAGAGTAACTTGAATATCGGTAGAATGGCGGAAAAATTGGAAAACCGAATACTCGTTATGTGTGTAATGCTTCCTTCACAGAATCAACCACAGTCTGGGTATTAATACTTTCACTGTGTGGAAGGTTTTTCGTTTATTCTCTACCTCAGCCGCCCAAAAAGAACGCTTAGCTTTAGCGATGACGAGACTGGACAACACCCCGTGGGTAGCAATTCAATTAGACATCTCCCCAATCGTCGATCAATACCCATAACGAAAATTACCTGACCTGTGGTGCACATCGTACACGACACCAATCACCATAACGCATGATTATGACCTGAATTTGTGGAGAGTGAATCTTCCATCTGATAACTCCCAATTTATCATCCTCTTTCTATTTCTTATCTGTATTCAACGTAGTTTAAGAGCGACTATTTCCTTATAGCACCTAAGGGCCGATTGATCAGTTTTGATTTATCTTGACATGGATGATGGCGGTTGATCAAAATAAATACTCCTTGTATTGAAATTTGGTAAGGAATCGATTGAAAAACCTTGGATACATTTCGTAGTTGGTTGTTCTTATCATATTAACAAGAAACTCTAAACTAAAATCAGTAGACAACCTACGTAGTCTTTTCAAAAGCTGAATTTCGATTCTTGTTAATCGAGAACTCATTCAAACTGATGCCATAAAATTAATTTGGCACTCGAATAGGAAAAATTGTCATTAGTGCAGTTCTGGTGGCTTTACTGTGAACAGGCGTACGTGCCTACACAGAATTTGATTCGAATTTTTTGAGAAAATTATAACAAAGCATTTTTAGATAGGAAATGAATTGCGGAAAGAGAGATTATCTTCTTTACATCAGCAATAGCTCAAATATAACATTGAATGATTAACTGGAAGAGAAACAAAGTAAATAAAGAAACTGTTGTACAGAAGAGTATAAAAAACACTGTTGCCGATAATTTCTAGTAATGCTGAGCTATGACGTTGGTATTAAACGAGATTTGATTAAAAAGTCATTCTAAGTATCTATCGTATGTATTTCCAATCGTAAAAAATCATAACCTTTTTCCTCGAAGTTTCTACAGACGGATCTTTAGAATGCAATGTTCGAGTTCACGCTGAATAGCTACGAAAAGTTAGTTCTTACATTTTTATCTTCATGAAATATTTATCCAGCAAAAAACTTATTAATCACCTCCTCATTGTTTCTTATCTAACCTCTCTGTTTAACCTTTATTTTCCCCAGCTCCCTCCTCTGTTGCTGTCTCCAGTCCATTCCCGCCCCACCACGCATGATTGAAGCTACTTATCCCTGATGGACGAACATCGATTAACGTTTACTCACCCGTCAGAATTCCGATACGCCATTTATCAGAAAGGAAACTTCACACGCGCTAAATAACTTTTTGTTGGAGCTTTTATCTTCCATGTGAGCCATTGGTAGGAGCCACAGACCCCAAACACAGGAGAATCTTGAGGTTTTGTTAGTGAGTAAACAGTTCCATGAGATGAGATGGGGTCAACGGTCCAAATAAAAATTTTACTCTGTGTAAACTTCTTTGAAAATAAGCAAATCATTATGTTTTGAATATAATTTTATGTCAAGTGTTAAAATAACACCGAAATATAAGTAGGTACCTACATTTTTAAATATCTTTTCTAGGAGGCAAAACATTTTGCGTATTATTTTATTCACACGTCTTTACAAGCAGAAAACAATATAATTTAGTCAAATTTACCCTAAATTGGATTTTATTTCCGTCCTCAAAACGAGTACAGTTACCCCAATGAGGCGCATAATGTGTTCACCTAGTGAGGTGCTCATTCGATTCATTCATTATTTCTAAATCGGTTGTATTTGGCAACACAGGAAAAAAAACCTATTATAACACTGGAATCTCATTTTGGTCATAATTGTTGACTAAAATGTCGTCCTCCACTCGGAATAATCCAACATTTCAGGTTAACATACACATTTGGAATACTTTAACGCCACTCCTTTCTTCCGGGCTCGTAAGAATACCGGGAACACATCCATTATAGCATTTCCCGATATGGGTGTGGCAAGGGTACATTAATGGAGTGAGGAGGGGAGCTTTTGATTCCAAGGGAAAGTGGGAGAGAGAAAAAGAGAGAGAGAGAAAAAGAGAGAGAACGAGAGAGAGAGAGAGGAAAGGAGGTCGCGGTGATTAGTGAGGAGGCGGTGGATGGCGAAGTGAGCGGGAAGGAGGAGCACATATTCGAAGAGTTTATCAAGGTAAACCGGTCTGGAACGAGAGTGAGTGGACGTAATTTTGAGCCTTCTAGCTAGCTATTGTAGGCAAATGGAGTCCATTGGTCACATGAATGAATATTTCGTGTAATAAAATGGTCACGTGAATCAAACTGCCTTACCTACTCCGAGGTAAAAAAAACTGGACAATCGCATGCATTCTTTCCGAGAAATTTCATTCCTACTTACTGTCTGTGCTTTTATTTCGTGTTCGGTTATTATTTAAATATTCATTTTGTGTGTATTTTTGACTTGATAAATAGTCTTGTGTTTTATATCACTTCCTATTCTCAAACTACACTATTTTATGCTTCGAAGAATGAAGTAAAGTAATGGGCGGACTATTCTACAACGTGATCTGTCATTTCCCGTAGAAAATATATCATATTTTTCACCAACAATAAAGAAAATTACGCTTCTTCATCTTCTCCACCAAACAATTTCGTTATATTTTGGAATCAGAAACTTTTGTCACTTAAATATTTCCTAGATATTAGCCGCTTTAGTGATTCTCTGTACACATTAACTTAACCAAACAAAATATTAGGTTGCATTTGTGATGACGAGACATATTCTTGACTGTTAAACTGTCCTAAGGCATTTTGATATTTTGCCACGGATTTGCGGACTTCAGGAATTAAAAAATTCTTAATGGCATAATAAGTCACAACATGAAAATATATTTTTTTTAGAAACTTCAGTTATAAAAAACCATTAGAATCTATGGCAGTGTCCGTATAGCGTTCGTACAATATTTTATCGGTTATTGTCTGTGGCGATGCTCCTTGGTCAACAAAGAGGTTTCTTTATTTGACGGTGAATCCCACCGAGAACACTCAATCTGTTTCTAAAGCTCTTCGCAGTGAATTGTGGATATACCCGACTCAAAAAAGACTCGACGAATCGTTTCCCCAGATCCACGACGCAGCAAATAGGGAACTTGGCTGGTTTGATGGGCATTAGTTTGTTCCGGACGCAGTGAGAGCGCTTTCGCACCGGAACAAACAACCAGGATACGCTTTTGGAACCCTTTTACGAGGCGGGAAACGTGAACATTTTTAAAGACTGACTTAAGGGACAGCCAGAGATATTTTTCACGGTAAGGTAAGTCTTTTACGAAATGATTTTGTATGCTTTGTCAAGCAGTTTTCCATCTTTCAGTCTTATTTGAGACCACTTAATTAACGTTGCTCTATGGATAGCTTTAGATACAGATTGAGTGCTATGGTTAAGATTATCCTTCAAAGGGAGAAAAATATTTGCTAACTGCGCCAAATACAAAAAAGCTAAAACCTACCTTGCTAGCCAAAAGTGATAGACAGGAAGTGTGTGACTTTTCCATTCGAATTTTTATAAATATATTTTTTTAGTAATTGCTGTGATGATGAGCGAACTGAACACATAAAAATTATATGCTGTACTAAACGCAGTCGTTATGGGGCACGGTAGTCCAGTAAGTAGAGACCTGAACTACTAACCGGAGGACCCGGGTTCGATCCCGGGTGATGCCTCTGGGCGTCCTCAGCTTCGCTCAAGCTGTGTACCATTTCTCGGGTGCCAGGTCATCCAGGGTAATTAAAGGCGGTACAGCGAATGGAATTGGCCCCTCTGCCCTGATGTGTGAATTTCATACGCCGTTGAGCATAATACTTGGTGAGCTCTACCCTCACCTACCAAACCGAC
>LYUA01000395.1:401055-413744 GCA_002093875.1 Calopteryx splendens
ATAAAGTTATATGTGAAAATCGCAAAGTTAATTTCTCATCAAACTTTCCCAGTACGAAAGATTTTCACCAAGTTACACCTGAGACAGTATCTCATCTGAAGTTAAATTGTTCATGATATGAAACTAGTACTTATAATTAATAAATTTTAACTCCCGAATAATAGCTTCTATTTGCTCTTTTTCTTAGAAATTGGTAAAAAATAAAGTGAAGTGAAATGAATTCTCAACTGAGTTTCAATGCTTAGAGAGTTACCTTCTTAGATTTTTCTCTTGTGTCAATGCCTCTAAAAGTTTAAGCAGGTTTTTATACCGATCGCGAAATCGGTGGAATAGTTTTTTTAATCTATGATCAATGGGGGCTGGATCATTTGTGACCAAAAACGGTACCGTGTGACTGCGAATAAGCTTTCATAATTTTGGAAATGCATTTTATTGTTGCATAAAATGGAAATATTTTACGTACTGATTTAAAAAAATTTCAGAACGGTCGATGAAAGGCCCTTGCTGGTTACTTGCAAGTGATACCTAACATTCTCTATTCCGATCGTGTGTGGCTATCACAGAAGGAACGATGTTATTATAGATAGAACTTTATTGATTATATTTTTAAAATACTATGCATGAACTTTCATCAGATCGCCAATAGAACGCAGGAGATGGGAAAGTGTCCACTTCCACTGGGTCACGGGAAGGAGGAAAAATAAAGGAAATGGGAATATACTAAACCTGGATAACGGCCAATGTTGAACAATCAGCAGCCAACTGTTTCATCTACGGACCGTGAAGTGTCTCCATTCGGCTAATTCCTTGGGGAACGATGGGTGCAACTCGAAGAGAGCCGAGTCCTTGAGCACCATGATAATTATGAAGGAAAGGATCCTCCCCGTCTTTCACAAGCTTTGCATCCGTTGCGAGAAGCGAGCTTTAGGGGGTCTCTTTGCTCTCTAGGAAAAAGGAGACCAGTTTTACGGCGCTGCAACTTTAATAGAAATTTTCTCCAAAGAGTATACCCTATGGGATCTCCTTTTAGCATTACCTGTAAATTGTTGACTTCCTAGTGGGTTGAATATTCATTAAAGTGGTTCGCGACACCAAAATACTATTACAAAAAAGAAAACTCTTTTATGCTTGAATTATAGTAGCTATACAAAAGAAAATTTCATATTTTGCGTTCCTTCTTCCACACTCTTCGCGCATGCAAATCGCGATTGTTTGTGTTTGAAAAGTACTCCCAAAGGATGCTATTACAATTGCCTAATACCACCATTATTTCCATGCCCTCTTCCAGTGCCCACTGCGCTAATGAGAACATTTGATCAAGCGATTTGTGGGATATTCTAGCTACTCCGCAGTCTACATTTCTTTTTATGTATCTACGAAAGGTACTGTGGAAGCCTTTGCATCAAAGCCGAGTGACTCGTGACTCCAAGGTTTTGAAGTAGATGACTTAGCTCATATTACGTGGGAAGTTCCCAAAGAATAGGGAGTGGAAGAAAACAAAAGGAAGTCAAGGAATTACGTTCTTTGTTGTAGTTCCAATGTGAAAAGACTTATGTTGATGATTTTGAGGTCGCATACTCAAATTATGGCCCCTTGACAATGTAAAATAAAACTTATACACGAAAAATCGAACGAGGCGTCTTAAATGCAGTTAATATTTTCATGTGATTCAACTCCCAAGGTTTGAATCACGCCTTTGAATATTTTTCGGTGTCATTTGAAATTATCAATAGACTTTTGATGAGAATATTCACTGCATTAAAATCATTAGTACGTAAAATGCAACAAAAATACCTTAAGGTATTCGAACACGTGAAAAAGTGACATACAAGAGAAAGATGATTCACATTAAATAACACGTAAGGGAAATAAATGTCATCAGATTTATATTACGGATACTGCAATAGGCTTCACCGTGGCGTTGATAAATAATTTCGTATCGCTATGCTTTTTGTGTGAAATTAAGCTACGAATCTTTAATTGCATTTAATAGAGTTTCTTTCATACATTAAACTCAAAGAAATTTTCAAGAAATGTTCTGAACGAGGACTAGAACGAGATTTGAAGCAATGGATGGCTTGATAATTGTTTGAAATAAAAGATGAAGATGAATGCATAATCCAATCTTTGTATAGTGCATATGGAACGTAAGGGAACAAAGAGCATCTCTTTATCAGGTTAAGGTTGCAGGATTTAGCAATTATTGGTCTTCGCTCTACATTCGATGTGTGTTACTTTCCTGAATAGTTGAATAAAATTATTTATCTTAAAATATAATAAAATTAAATTCTTACCGGTGTATTTGTAACAGTTATTACTGAAGGCTTAATTTTATCAAATTTTTTAAGGTATCCACATTTTAAAATCTCATAAAACGGACGGAGCACTGTACTCAAATTAACTCCAAATCACAACCAAATACAAATCTGGATACCACTGACAATTCCGCCACCGGTGGGATTCAAACCACGATCTTCCACATTGGAAGCCAACACGGCAATTCGGTTATATTGTGACTGAGGTTTATCCATTTTCTTAAAAAAAATGGGTATCACTTACATTTCATGCGTTTTTTTCAACGGCGATATTTTTAACTCTGGCAACGTAGATAAGAAATATCTTTGCTATCTTTCATCATTCTATTTTTAGTTTTAATGCAACATGCAGGGCAAGAGAATTATCTCGGCCATTACATTCCAAACTAGCACTGCAAAATATATAGGCATAGAGGACAATTATTCGAATGGAACAAAATAGTTGGATACTTGAAGAAAGAAAAGACTTCGCGTTGATTGGCCACTCGATAAATTCTGCTAAATTAATTTTCAAAAGAGGAGAACTGACTACCAAATAGCGTGACAGGACGACGAAAGAGTTAGCCTGCATTCCTGCTAAATCATTGTCTTAGGATTCGAAAAACATACGAGGACTCGCCCAGTATGATTTCCAAAAAAGTTACATTTTGTAAAATAAGAAATAAATTCGATGGATATAATGTCGACGAAATTCACGCACATTATTTCACAGAATACAATAACGAATGGCCTTCAACTTGCTTTGCTGTTGGCAAGCACTTTTTTCTTTCCCTAATTTATTTCTTTCGCATATGTCATTCGCGTTGACTTTTCCTTAGTCCCTTCCCAGAAAGAGACAAAAATGTGTGGGGTTCCCCAAATGTACCGCGCTAAATTCCTTTCCATAAAAATTTCTCGATCGTTTTGAAAGCAAGCAAAAAAGGAACTTTACTGAAGAAAATACAGAGAGCCACCGCAAGATGTTTATCACTTCTGCGTCTACTTTTCTGTTGAGCGTACAGAGAGGGCATTGAGGGTTTCGAGAAGTGCTTGGTTTTTATGAGGATTTTCGATTACTGAATAATGCCAGAGACACGCCATATTATTTTATTTCCTCCTATTGATAAATCCCGATTCCTATCCCATTCTTCCTATTGATAAATTAGTGGTGTAGAAATACAAGCACTATGATGTAGTCCTTATATAGTATTTATTATACTAGATGAATATTTTTATTCGTTAAATCTAAATAAAAATATAATTTACCATGTGAAAAAAATTGGCTTAACATATATTCTCTTCAGTTTTATTTTAATTTTGAATCCACTCCTCAACTAAATTTAATTTGTCTGCCATTTATTAGGTATTGTTGTGCTCATGATTAACTTTGCGACCATGCGTGTGAAATGATTTTTTTAATCTCTACATAATATATTTGTAAATTAACTACGCATTAATAATTTGAAACAATGACGCATTAACTAATTTATAAATACAATCTAATGTTCTGCATAGTGAAGGAGTCTTGAAATAAAATCTTACAATTACTTTTCAAAAATATAATAGGTAAAAGTATAGTAGAAAATGTGTTTTACTCCTTTCTTTGAAGTTTTAAAAACATTTCAAACGCCACACACAATTCTTCCGGAATTAGGTTCATTTCTCTCCCATTTCTGTAAGGTTTGCTGATATTGATTGTAAATGTAAATGTATGCGATAAATTAAGGCTGCTTTATTTCGTGAGGAGTAAAGGATGCATGTAAATCCATGACAGACATCAAATACGTAATATTGACATGTCTAGGCTTGAAGTAAATCCTTCTCAAAAACCACAACTGGATTATACAGCCACGAGAACAGTCAAAACATGTTTACGAGATGCATCCGTTATTCATTCAGAGAATGATAGATTAAGTAGAAACAGTGCAGAATAAGAGAAAAAATTCCACTGAGCTACGTCATAAATTATAGCCTCCTATTCATTGTTATTCAGACACGCCGAGAGAGAAAGGGAGACTTGAGAGTGAGTGTCTTCCCCCGAAAATGCGTCAGTCACTCTCCGAATAGTACAGTTTTTCATTGTTATCGATTATAGCCAGAGAATATTCGCATTGGAGCAGGAGAAATGGCTACAGGCGCCTCGTGTCTCAGACGTCTTCGGGTACTGGAGCACATAACGCAGCAGAGAGTAGAATGGCCGACGCCGTCTCAAGTGGTGAGCGGATGTGAACTCGAGCGATAAACGATGGACCCAAGAGACGAGCGGGGAATTCGTCGGCCCAGAAAACGATCCCGGAGGAAGATAAATTCACATGTGTAAGGCATACGATCAGAACCTCATGACAATAACAAGGGCGCCTCGGAGAGTTGAACTTCTCTCATTCAGCGCCATTGTCATGCCACTAGGTTTATTCCCGCGTTAGAGAAGACGGAAGAGAACTGGGAGGGGTGCTTGGTGCGCAAGATTTTTGGCCATTGCAGATGGAGTCGTTCCGTCGCGCGGTCCAAGTGATTCCTCCATAGACAACCATTTGCCTTCTAGCAGTGTATCTAAAGGGCAAGAATGGTAAATAGTGTGACCCTAGCTAATTGAGTATTAGCTAGTTCAAAATTGAGTAATCGCGCGTCACGCTCTTCAACTATAACGCCCACATCGGATTAATGTTTATTAACTTCTAACCATCCAAATGTTGACTCATTGAAAGGTGATAGTTTATTCACTATCGTTAAAAGTTCATAAAATAATTTTACAATTTTTTGGCAACACAGTGACAGGATTTTGAATAATTGTGTCCAAATTAAATAATTTCACTAATGCGAATAGGTACATGATCCATACCTATCCAAAGAGCATTTTTAGTAGCGCTGATATATTTGAGAATCAATGAAATATCAAAATTCCCGAATTTCCACCGAAAAAAAAGTTTGTCTTAATAAAAAATATGACAGAAACTGTGAAAAAATAGTGAGGTTTAAAGAAATTGTCAAATATTATGTCTGACGTTTGTTTCGATTGATGAAGGTAAGAGAAATGGCTATTTTAATGCACTGTTTCATTGTATTTGAGTATTAATATATTTTTATTATATAATATCTTGAATAACCATCTACTGAAATGAGGAAGGAGTGCGTATATGTAAAGCGTTAACTGCGAAATGTTTGACGTAGGATATGCTTGTCGATACACAAAGCGAGATAGAAGCCGTTTAGTACTTTACATCGTCCTGAGTCGAAGTACTGAAATATGAAAATGAAAATAAAAATGATCTGGAAATGGTAAAAAACGGCAAAGAAGAGCGAGATGCTACGTAAGCAGCACATCAGTGTGGCTCGGCTGGGAGCGTTGGCGGCCCACAAAATCCCATATCTTTCATCTAACGGGCACTCTAAACTTTTCCCGTTTCCCTTCTTAACGAAAGGATCCCGAGGTATCAGAAATGCCATCTCAAAGGAAAGCAATCCCGCCAGTAGTCTTGAAACCACGGTCGATTTTCCTCGATGGTAACTACTTTTCCCGGCTTACGCTCTTGTGACAAAAAAGCTGCTTTAGTACTTCTTACATTTTCTCAAGTGTGTATGTGTGTGCATGTATATATACCCATCATATTTATTTATTTGTTATGCAATTTAAGGTTGGATATATTGAATGTCATGCCATCTTTCGATGTTAGGGTGAACATAAAATATTTTCGGAGATGGAATTAGAAAAGACAAAGCTCAACTAAACCGTTAGTGAAAAACGTCTAATCCGTGTACCATTCTGCATTTAAGAAGACAGTAAGGTTTGGGAACATTAGAACTTTAAGACTTGTCAAAGTTCAACGCTGAAGGCGGATTCTTCGTCTTGGGTCGTAATGTGAATAGTTTTATTGCAATATTTATAAATTAAGCCTTTTGTGTTTCTATGTATCTCATGCTATAATCATTTTTAAGGTTGTTATAATTGTGAAACTGGCTGCCTGTGTACACAAATCACTTACTTATCTCAATACACAAAGACAGTATAGAATAAACTTCAGTCTAGAAAATTAGTTAATAAAGGAATCGTATTATCTTCCGATAGTGCCTATAGATCTGTAGATATTTACTGAAATGGTTCGGAAGGTACGACAATAAGTGTGCCACAATTGAATAAGAATGGGTATGAGAAATAATTATTGGTGAGTAAAGTGAATAAGCTAAGTTAGCTTTTTTTCCGTTTCCAGATTCTTTCCAACCGTCCAATAACGAGGTGTCGCGTTCCGGCTGCGGATGGAATGGCCTCAGGAGGAAAGATGGTGGCCGAAGAAGAAAGCGCCCTCGAGCCCCAGTGGCGAGATAGTGAGTTCATCACCGAATGTCTGTTCTGGCATAACGCTTTCCGGCATAGGCACGCCGCACCCCCGCTCGCCATATCCACCCAGGTGAGCACAATGCGAGGGGCGAAGGTTCAAAAGGGAGCTGAACTTCACCCGAACCACACATTTAAGGATGTAGTTTTCTTGGAATAGTACCTTCGGTGACAATGAATAAATAGACTTAACTTTCCTTGATTAGTGCATGGAAAAAATGCTGGACTTATTAAATATTTTTTTAATTTTTGTTACTATTGATAAAATACTGCAAAATCGAATGGGATATCACTTGGTGCAGAATTGGAATGGTGCAGAACACCGAGTACATTTCAGGTAAATGAGTATGGCCGCGAATTTGAGATCATAACAAGTAAATACTGCTTTGGTTGTTCATTTGTTAAATTGTGTTCATCACAGAAGGTAATATAATTTATTGCATTAAAAAAATATAAACTTGTTGATGCAATGGATCTCAAAGAGAGTTTTACAATGGCATAAATTAATCTCATAATTTGTTATAATATTTATGGTATTTTAGTAGAAGAAGGAGAAGTATGCATTTTTCACCTTGATGTAGTCTCTTGCGTTGATATCCTAGCCTGAATCTTATTCATAATAATGTTATAATTAATATTCCATGTGTATACTTTCCATGAGAGCTTTACTCTTATTTTTTTGTCTCATGAAAATGGAAGGAAATATTTCAAACGAGAGAATAAGTGCTGTCTACTCAATTTCAGTTCAGATATTGAGGATATCAAGTGTAGCTTTCAATAAATATATTTGTCATTCCGTGCAACGTAAGATTCCAATAAGTTGCACCAAGCAAGAAAACTTATGGCGTGGGTATTATTACCTTGAAACGGTAATCCCATCGGGGGATTGGAGTTGAAACTTTTCGACCCTTATCACGCTCTCTGTGGAATAGAGATCCCACGCACGCGAATGTGGCGAAGGATGGCATCGAATCGTGTGAATGCATTGTTTTCTCTTCTGATCCCACAGCTTTGCTCGCACGCGCAGTCCTGGGCCAACCACCTTGCTCACACCAATTCCTTCCATTACAAAGAGGGCGAAAGAAGTCTGGGACAAAACCTTTTCTGCAGGAACACCCACACACTGCAGACCGATGTCACCGGTAAGATATATATACCTCCCTCCCTCTTTCTGTCACTCTCCTCGGTCACGCGCTTTAAAATCACTTCCCGAAGGAAACCCCGTTTCCCGCCCTCCCTTTAGTCATCCTTTATTATGCCTTTTACGACCAGTGGTTATCGCATTTTATTTACCCAGGTCCTTTCCCTCGACTCTTAAACTAAATTTAACGACTAGAAACCAAATTCTGGTGAAATTTAGTCTTCTCTCAGTCCCTTTAACGCGTGGACTATGATTTAAGGATAAGACTAGAGGTTATTGCAAAACTTCTTGTTCTCGCGAGGTCCTGGCTATAAACTACATCTGCCGACGTTAATCCTTCCTTTATGATTTATTAATGCAGCATCAGCAATAAATTCCCATGCGCCCTGTCGCAGACCATCTCGGAATACGAGAACGTGATCGTTACTCAAAATTCCTTAAATATTCATCAGAAAAATTTGCATCTTAACTAAAACGTGGGAAAAAAATAAATATATAGATATGCACAGGCGCGGACGAAACTCGACGGGGCTAAAGCGGGCCAATCCTCGTCAAAATCTTCGAAGCAATGCACCCCACTGATTGAAATATTTCGCAGCAGATGAGTAGAAATGGGGACGATGTTAGCCTTTACGGTGGCGGTAAGGGGGACACCAAATGCATCTCGACCCTTTCGGAATTGATGACCAATTAAAATTTATCCCTGGACACCTGTCAACCTACTCCATAAGTGACATGTCCTCTCCTTATCCGGCCTCCCCCTTCACCCCTCGCTCCTTTCAATCCTCCCTTTCCTCCATCCCAACGCTTTATCTCTTCCGAGTTTTTACCTTCACCCCTTTTCCGCACCGTCTCCTTTACCGCCGGTACCCCTCCCCCGATTCTCTCGCCGCACCGCAGGCGGCTGTAAAGCCAGGTGTCGCGTGTTCGGCTCACATCTCCAGTCTCGACAAGAGCGGAAAGAAAGAAATAGTGAGAAGGCAGAGTAGTAGTAATAATAATAATAATGATAATAAATTTTTCTTTGAAAGTTTTACTCGCTTAGGATTTATATCTCCACATCTTAAATGTTCATTTTGCAAATAAATGCAAACGTAACTTCTCTTCGTGTGACTTGGTGAAAAGTTTTTCTCCCTTCGTTCTCATTCCTCTACGAGACCTCCGGTCTGGTTAACGTAGAGATGATGCTGGCGAATGTATGCTTTCCCAGTTGAAAAAACTAATCCGTAAAAACTACTCTCTTTACAAATTATGGAATTCTCTGGTGTTCCCGGCCTTCAATATTAAATCTTTATGAGTGTGAGTTAACAAACGGGAACGGGAAATTATTTACCCATTCATAGAAAATAATTTCCTTAAGTCTGAGAAATGTAAAACTGTGTTATTTGGCGTCGTTTTGTTGTTATATAATTGAAGAATCAAGGAAAGAGTAGGAAACTACAAAAAATGTCTGTGAAAAACACTAGGAGTGTTTCAAACTAAATTTTCTATAAATGTATCATTTCCACTTTAATTATAATTTAAAAACTAGCATGGATCATATATATCATTGGGACAACAATCGGAATGAAGAAATTCCCAAATAAATAGTGCAGAATATAATTCCCTCAAATTTAGTAACGCAATACCGCATTTCAAAACAGCTTTCGTCACATACATTTTCCATTTATGAAGAAATTAAATGTTCTTGAAAATTCGAACTTTATTCCTAAGGAATGTAAAAATGAATATTAGAGAAGATATCATAACGACATTAAATTTAATAAGATTCATAGTTTCAGGTTTAACTTTGTGGAATTCTTCCATCTAGGGTGGTGAAAAAATCTTTCTGCGAGTACTTTGTGAACTCCACTATTTTAGAAACGCTTTATTGCGCGACTCGGTTTCAACGAATTGCTGTCTTCTTCAGGTGTGACATAACTTGATGATGGCACAAATTTGTTGAAACTCGGGTCGTACAATAAAGCATTTTGAAATTAGTAAGTTTAACAAAGTTTTGACGATAGAAATTACAGTAAATTTTTGTTAAAGTAAATATGCCTTATATCGCAACCCATTTTCGTTGACCTCCAATAATAATCAGGTCACAAGTAACCATCACCATGTATACCTAACAGTTACAAGTGGCGTTGCAAACATATAGAGATATTTCTTATACACATTGAGAAATCTATGAAAAGCTAACAACAATTTAATCCAGAGGACCCGCACTTTGTTAATGAGAAGCACTCGCACCTTTGATATGATGGACGCGGATTTTCCTATCCCATTTACATGATTGGTATTGGTTTTATAAATTACTCGGAAAACTTGAATTATTTCCTAATTTAAATTATTTTCAACATAGCATCACCTTGCATGGAGCAGACGGTGGATACCTAGATACCCTCCAACTTGAACTCAGCCGGCCGTATTACTACACCAACTTGTGACACAAAATGGCTCGTAATTTCATTCATACACTCCTCGATAAACACTCCCGCTGCCTCATTTGAGCGAACTAACTTTGCATATAGGATCAGAATAAGGTCACAAACAACTTGCAGATTGTCGTGACTTGTACTGTTCGAACGTTTCGCACGGCATTATATATCTTATTGTCTGATCACAACTCCTTTTACGAGCCCAACCAACGGGTGCATTCGAGGCGACAAATGAACGTGGTCTCATTGCTGTGGAATATACGTCGCTGATAAACCTGTGCGCGGCACTATATCATTTCAAATCTGGTGCTGGAGAGGGCTGCATTTCTGAAGGGAAGGGAAGGAGTAGCTACCTGATTAGCCCGACATCGAGGGAGATCAATCGCTTTGCATGCTCTTAATAGTCACGTACTCTCCACCTGACAACTGGCACGTAATAAAGTATACTACCTATATTTCTACGTGTATTGCTCAAGCGTTTTATTCATAAGACATCAGTACCTTAGCGTGTAGTGCTTAGCGGGATCCGGCCCACTCTTCTACACGTTGCGCTTTGTAGTGCACATTTATTATTGACTTTCATCACCAAATGTCACGAATTAGTAAACTTTGTTGGAAATGCTGAATCAGTAGCGAATTATAGCTACAATGATTCATAATTTCTCTGAATACTAAGGCCATACGCTGGAATAAGAAAAGTTTATTTTCCCCACCCGATCAAGTTTACATTTAACTTTCTTCTGTGGAGCTCCAAAAGAGATTTCTAAAGATTTATTTTATCTTTTCTTAGTCAATGTAACTCTTCTTGTCTTAGAGTTGATTGCACACGGTACAACCTTAAAGCCAACATGCACGGGGCAGGTTAAAAAACATAAGGAGCATATATACAGTGGTTTTCTAGGCATAAAATGCAACTATGTTTTATGATACGTGTTTTGACTAAAAGGATTTGTTGAAGACAATCACTTCTTTCAAATAAAAAACGGTGATTAAATAATAGACAGAATACTACTATTTGGTATATCAGCGCAACGGGTTTTCGCTCATTTCAATTGAACAATTTAAACAAATAATCCATTCAAACATTAAAAACTATTATTTAATGAACTCATTTAAGTAAATTATGTGAAATGTATTATATGCTTGCAATTGAGCTTGAGCTATGCTTGAATTGCCATGGACGTTATGTAAAATATAAATTTAATAATATAATTAGAATTACAATCTAAATATAGTCAAAATTTATTTCGAAGTATCCGTGAGTGTAAATCGATGGAGTTCATACGCTCGACCCATTAGACAAATAAATTGCCCTTGATAATTACGCTTAAAAAAAGATATCGGTGACCACAAATTTTAAAAATAATTTAGAGTAAGGCAATTAACTTTTCTTTCGCAAATAATTAAATGGTTTGTATCTAAAGACGATTTTGGTGTCTTAACGATAACCGTAGGAGTGAGTCCCCATTCTCCCGCATCCTCTCTTCTAAACGGATATATCCTGCAATGTATGCAATCACCGACTTCCTCATATGCCGTGTGGGTTGCGGGTCTATATAAAACAAGGGGTTAAAACTGTTCGATTGATGCGACGAGAATTGCCTCACCTTATACGCCATCGGGACGTAATCGACTTTACGTCATTCATTCTGACACAATCACCAGTAGAAATAAAAAAGACCCGAGAAGATGGAGACAATATTTGTTACTGCCAAATGCAATCCTAAAAAAATTCACAAAAGAAGTCAATGTTAATCGTTGCCTCCAATTTGTCGCCCATTGAAAGTACGCCAATTTGTGAAAGGAATTACGAAAGATTGGCAACGCGAAAAGGAGGGCAAGGGGCGTAACCATTTGTACTGGGGAAGCGTCACGTGTGGTTCTTTTTTCCCCGGCTCGCTTCATCCCTCCAGTCTCACTTGAACCTTTCAATGTACCGCATCAGCCTCCCTCCCCAACATCCACGGTCTCTTTACGCTTTCACTGCACACCACACCCTTGCCCCTTGTTCCATCCTCCCCACCCCTAACGTCCTCGTTTCCACTCCCCATCGCCCTTCTCGCCCCATTTCTCCCCAGTTTCCTTTTGTTGCTCTCTCTCCCCCTTCCCCATTCATCCCAGAGGGAGATTAGCATACATTGGTGCGCACACATACAAAATTACGACTGCACCGATGCAAGCATTCATTCTCCAGGATGTTGCCAGGCCAGTTTTAGACCTTCCCTGCTCTTACTTTTTTTCCAGAAATTTTATTTGGTTCAATGATGCACGTCCCTGATTTTTTAATCGCCTTTTAGTCTCCTTCTCTGAGAGAGAGGAATCATCGTTGACTACCTAAATACTATCATTGAAACTGCTGAGGATATTAATGGAAAAATGGTTCTTAAAATTTTATTTTCACGTAATCAAGTGTTTGTTTACCGTTACCGTTATTTTTTAGCAAATCTATAGTAAGTATATATATATATATATATATATATATATATATATATATATGTGTA
>LYUA01000395.1:419383-433296 GCA_002093875.1 Calopteryx splendens
ATATATATATATATATATATATATATATATACACATTACCTTGTCATCATAAATATTTCAAGAAAACAATGCATGGAAATCTTTGAAACTCATTTTTGAGTTAACTTTCTACCCTCTTGTGAAGTCTTGGTACAACGGTTTGAATGTTGAAAAATCTGGTCCAAAAAACCCAAAAATATTTGCTGTTATGATATAAAACCACCTATTGTAAAGACGTTTCTCTATAAAGCCTAACCGTGAAATAATTCTTGATTTCATCTCTCTGTAATCCGATTATTTTAGACTGATTGGAGGTACATACTTCTCTCACGTTTCATGCGTTACAGTTTAGTGCTTTGGAGATGTATAATGGACACGAGATCTCCCAATACTAAAAATGTCGGTCCATCGAATTTAAAGATGCCAGCCAAACGACTGGTGAATTTATGAAAGGAAGACGTTTTAAGTTAGTTTGGTGATACACTCAAAATATTATTAATCTCTAAATATTCTTAATACTTTTGGTAATGTGTAGAATATCAATTAATAAACAATTAAGCCCAAAAACGTGCAATGTTTTTATAATAGTAAGTTGGTGAGTGAAATATTTCTTTATGAGCATACCAAGAATCATTTGCGGATACTTTTCGATGCACGAGATAATACTTGCTCTCTTTTCGAAAGATCCAGCCAACTTACAGCTAATTTGATCTAATAGACGTTTTAGGTGAGCAAGTGTACCCCGGGTGTATGAAAAGTTGAAGTGAAAAATGAGGTAGCATAAAATTTAAAGATATTATTTATTGTCTCAGTTGCATTTGAGAATTGGATCAGTGGGCGTTCCGAAATTATGAAACCATAATATATTCATGGGGTAATACAATGTTTATTATCATATTATTGGATCCTTTCCGGTTAAAGATAAAGACATAGCAAAATTAGTACATAACATATCTATAAGTGTGCTTCTACGTTAATAAAAATTTAGATATTTAAAGCGAACAATCAATTTTTCAGGGAGGAAGTCATAAGTTCCTTTCGCAGACAATGTGGCCATGTACAGTACAAATAGGAATAATTTTCATATTTGTACCATTCATATCCTATCAATAACACGCATCTTCAAAATAACTAACAAAAAACATATATAATATCTTCACAAAAAACATCAAAGAATTTTTGGAGAGAAATTCTTTGTCAAACAGGTATTTCGTCAAAAAACGCATGTAAGTATTTTTAATAAGTGCAAACTTTTTCCATTATGAAATCGCCGTAATGAAAAATATTAGCGTTTTAGAGATGCAAAAAATAATATTTAAGCGCAATATTTTAGGTTTACAAAGGATTTTTATTTCGAAATCATAATTGTAATTTACTCGGTTGCAGCGATGGCACCACAATATACATTTTGACGTGTCTGTCTGGTATATTGCATAAACCCGAGAAACGTGTCAGATTCCCACGGAATTATGTGCCAGTACGATTAGGGGCTATCTCTCAGATGCCTAAAATTGGCTGATATTCCAAAAATGCATATAAGAGAATAAATGCATTTCATATTTATTTGTATCCTCTCCAGTGTGTGAGAAGTACCTCTTGCATTCCATTAAATCCTTACCTTAGACTTTTTTAATCAGTTCTAATCTTTTTATGAATGCAATATTTGTGAACATTATTCGGCATTGAGCAAAACAATTTACTATTCTAAGAATTTGAAAAATATATTGTAGCAATAAATGTCCACTGTATGTAATAAAATGATTTCAAATAAGTATACTAATCTGATAATCTGGTGGTTCTTTCGATGGAGTATTTGATCTATAAGAGGTAAGGTTAAAAAAATGGGTGTAACCAGAGAGATAGGAACTCTTACAGCTGAAATGTTGGTTATATCGGAAAGGAATTACATCTTTCTAAAGCATGCCTTTTCTCTTCATATTTTTTATGTAAAATGGTGTCTGAAATTTTCATAAAATTTGATTTTAGAGATTTAAAAAAATATTATTATCTTTATTCTATTTATCTTTACTCTCGCTTCTTTCAAATCTGGCATACTCCTTTTCCTTTACTCCACAGTAAAAAATAATAAAATGTGGCATTTTTCCCAAATAGTTCATCTTTTTACGTATGAATGGACAGAAATTATTAATTTTTTACAACTAAGCGAACCATTGCGGTGAACAATTTGAAATAAAAAGTGAAACGATCAATATTTACATTTAAGAAGGCTGTATATAAAAGAAACATGAAGAAAATTCGCTTCCAGCTATTGCACCTCTTTCTTTAGGTTTACAAGGGATCTTTATTTTGAAATCATAATTGTATTTTCCCCTATTGCAACGATGGCACCGTACCATACATTTTGAAGCGTCTGTCTGGAAGGATGCATAATCCCGAGAAACGTGTCAGATTTCCACATAATTATGTTCCAGTAATAGTAGTGGCTTTCTTTCAGAAGCCTAAACTCTACTGACTCTTCAAAAAATGCATTCCTTGGAAAAGGAATTCCTTGAACAGCATAAAAGAGGCTCTATCATGGATTTTTTCCCATTGGAGGGAGTCATATAAATTGAGTTCCGAATCCTATAATTATTTAATATAGTAAAATCCATTATCTTTTACGCTCGTTTTCAAGCGATGATAAGCCATATTAGATAATACATAAGATATATTTCCTAGTGAAAGAGATCCAGAATTCACACTAATCGTGATAAAAATAAATATTCAAACATTAATTTTTTAGCGCTACCAATTTATGTATCACGTCTAGCCAACTGTAAATATTTGGTGCGTAAAAATTATGTTGACTATGTTACTCACTTTAATTTCACGTTACTCGTAATCTATTTCGATAATGGACTGCATAACACCACGTGTTTGTGTTTTAAGTATGATGGAAACTTGATAGGTAATTTTCTGTACGTTGTATTGACCATTTTCTAGAGGCTAGGCCTTCATATATGAGAACCATTGGTTTCCTGACGTTCGCGTCGTTTCGGTATATTTCGTCCAATACGATAAAGAAACATCAAAACTACCCATCTAATTACTAACTAAAGCGTTTTCTTAAAGTGTTATTGTCCTTCTCTGAAAAACCTAACCAACGCACAACGGTGACTATGGCTCTGCTGGAAACAATTTCCCATCAAGGGTCATTTGGCATCCCAGTTAGCCCAAAGCACCAGTATAAGAAAATAGTTTGGATATATGCAGGTATTAGGGGGGCACTCGGTTCTACATTACCAAGAGTTCAGGCAATTTGGACGCATCACTTCATCTCCCCGAAGAGCTCGGCATCTTAACTACTTATTTCACTCAACGACAAACTCATTGCTTCAAGTCATGTCTTTAAAGAATTCTGCCCGAAACCACTGAAAGAAAAGTTTACCTAATAGTTGAATATTGCTATCATCTGAAGAAATCGCTGGATGACTGTTTTTTCGGCATTCCAGTCGACATATTTAGGTCCGAAGTAAATTTCAGTTATAACTTTCTAGTCATCCGCAAACGACTAGATAAGTCGCTACAGCAGTGCAGCGAGCATAGAACCATTTCGATTAATAAATAACTCCATCTCCTTGATATAGTTGGTGGTATCGGCAGTTACTTAGTGGAAACGATTCATTATAAAACACAAAAGAAACTTTATTTTTCCATAAGCTTTATTTGGTACAACCCGGGTTTCGACAGTTATGCCATCCTCAAGTAAACTTGATAGTTTACCTCAGGATGATATAACTGTCGAAACCCGGGTTATGCCAAATAAATTATATGGAAAAATACATTTTTTGTCAACTATATTGAAGAAGCCATCGCTTTGTATTCCATACTTCATGTCGTTGACATAATTTTTATAATTTTTAGCACAGAGAAATATTCATTTTCATGATCTGATTTCAACATTGTGTCGGCGTAACATTGTATTGCTGATACGAGAAAATGCATATATATCTTCACTATTTCAGATTCTCGCTTTGATCATAAAAAACCATCAAATATTTCCGTCAAGGAAAATTAAAAATAAAGCAGTTTTACCGATTAATGAGAATTTTAAAAAACCCTTTTTTACATACTAAAACCTAATGTATCTTTGACCTATCTAATTGGCAAGGCTTGATTTAATATTTGAGAGGGACATCTTATTCTTTAATGCTTAAGCAAATCCGGTTTTTTTACGGAAAATCCATTGTGTTTTGGAATCTATTTCTCCCGTACTTGCCTTTCAAAATATTCCCTTTTCAGATATGGCTTAGCGCTGGCGAAAAAGTGCTTTAACTTCAAAAGCGATTACCTAAATTTTCAAGCCTCGAAGCAAGAGGGAAATGCAAGGTCTTCTCTGCACTTCGTGAAGTATGTCTCCATCATTTAAGTGAGACATGTATATTCATCGACGCTATAAATCAGCTTTCAGCTAGCATCGGGCAATCCACACGCGAGGAAAATGTAGCGTGGGTCCTGCTTCTAGTTTGTATATTTCCATAACAATTATATGGCATTACTTTGAAAAACCATTTTCAAACAAATTTAATGATTCCCATGCGTTTTATATTTCTGGCTTACTTTTCACAAAAATAATGTTATCCTTGACTCATTTACTATTTTCGGATGGATATGAATTATTTGCCAAAATTTAGGATTAAATCGAGTATATTATATAATACACGAATCAAGGACTCGCTTCTCATTTGAGTGGTAATACACCACCCGGGACCTACGCGAACGGAGTAATAAATGTCCAATTAGAAACGTGCAATTGGAAACTGTATGGAATTTTTTTAACGCAATAATTATGATACAGTGGTGACAAGACTTATTGAGTTGCATGCTATTTTATTGGCCCCTTCTATTCTATCTATAATGTACATAAAATAACGCTGCTTGAAAATGATAAGTGGCTCTAATCTAATAACCAAAGCAGTAAACATTTTTTCAGATCAACCATCTGCCAGTGAATAGTTCACTTTTGGTGTGCCCCAGAGTAAAAATGAAACAGAGTTGACTTTAAGTGACATCTTTGCTCACCTTTACTTTCATGCTCGGGTCCCATAACGTTTAAAACCAAATTCGTAGTTTCGAGTCAATAGATTGGGTCAGACTGGGCCAGTTACTCATTGCGCAAAACATG
Organism: Calopteryx splendens; assembly: GCA_002093875.1. Taxonomy (NCBI): domain Eukaryota; kingdom Metazoa; phylum Arthropoda; class Insecta; order Odonata; family Calopterygidae; genus Calopteryx; species Calopteryx splendens. The sequence continues at coordinate 424,488 of LYUA01000395.1, forward strand.
AAATGTGGGTGGGGGTGTGAGTGCTGTATTCAGTATAGCTTCCAATATATGACCCAGAATTTCTCAGTCAATGCGGGGTGTGGACGGGAAGTTATTTCGCCTTCCGCGTGCTCCACTTTGGAAACAAACCCTCCCCACTCTCCCAATCTCTGCCCCCCCATCCCTCTCGGCCCGTCATGTCTGTATCTCCTCTCTCTTCTTCTCGATCGATCCAAATATTTCTCCAACAAGCCCTAAAATCAGTTGGGTGATTCAGATCGTTTACTCCCACGTAAATCAACTCGTTTGAAATTGAGACGCAAATGAATAGATCCCCTCTGACTTGCGTGAAATATTTTAAACATAGAATTTAATTTTTATCCAAGATACATTTAAATTGACACAACGAGAGGGGAGAAATTGAAAAAAATTCTGTATAAAATCAATAAAATCATGCCTTATGACAGTGGTCACTCGGAATTTGATACACTGGCTGGTTGAGAAACGGCTCTTTCGTCATAGTTTCCGAGTTAGTCTCAAAGTTAAACTCCCTTTTATTTAAACCACGTATCCGATTTCCCATTCTAATCGGGCTCCGTCGAGGCTGGAGTATTCCTCGCTTTTGTTCTGCGCATGAGGATGATGTCTTTAGGCAATATCCTCCCAGCGTAGGCGCTCATGACTGATAATATGGAAAGGTGGTTCTTCCAGTTGTTGAAAATCTCTCGTGAAATCCGTATATTTGTTGCATGACATTTAAACCAAGTCATTTTCAATTTTATCTCAAGTTCAAAAGCTAGGAACAACTCGCACTTTAGAATGATTTAGTAACATTTATACGGAAATAACACAACTTATAAGCCGTGATGCTATATTGATATTAGTCCTGATATTATTCCTGAGTAGCGTTACTGGCTAAAGCACTCGGCCGAGAATCGAGGGATCCGGGTTCGAGTCCTGGTTCAGGCTAATGATTATTGAACTGTGAATTTTTCGCATTTAAAAGAAAGTTGACATTGATTCTGATAGAAAATATGATTACCACAATAATGTAAGCTTTAGAGAAAGTTAAAAAAACCTTACTGACTATACTGCTCAAAACTTCGCTGAGCCCGGTAAGACTAATTAATAGAACTTCAATAATGCCTGAACATTTATGTACCAGATCTATCCAAGGAAACCACAATAAACATTTCGTTTGTGCCTGTGCGCATTCCGTAATCACTGGAAATGAATCCATAACTGAGCAATGTGCTACACAAAAAAATAGTCATAAAATGTATAGTGGCTCCATTATGTTATCTACCTGAGAAATAATTTATACGCTGCATTACCTGAAAACCTAGAGGGAGGCATTAATTGGCCCAAAAGGAGCCAATTGCATAGGTACTAGGCGTAATAAAAGTAGGTGACCACTTCTTACAGGGAAGTTTAAATGGCCACCCCCGCGGGCTACAGCTCTCTTATGAAGAAGCAGGATACTGAAAATCTTCGGCGTACTTTTCGGTGGCACATCCAATGCAGTGGTTTAGTAGCTCTAACATTTTGCTCACCTTAGAACAAAAACATTTCATTCCCCCAGACCAAAGGTTCCCCGCCACGGGGAAATTCTCCCCATAGGAAATTTCAGGTTTTAAGGGAGAATTTGAGCCACAGACCGGCGCCAAAAAGAAAATATTTATTTTTTAAGGTTAATATTTACGAATAAGGAATTAAATCAATGTGTCCTAATCCAAAAGCGATGCATGTTACATGCTTTTTATTTGCGATGCTCCTATAAACCCTAAAGAGATGGAGAAATGGAATTTGACACACAATCAAAATTGCGCATAGGAATAAAATAGTTAAGAACCTTTCTGTTATGGGTTTAGTCCGACGGTTTTAAAATTTCTTACATACTGATTACACCACTTCGTTTCACCATCTATTATTTCCTAGCCCTGACCTTATAAAATGCTTTATTTACAGATTCTCTTTCTCCATCTCCCCTCCCCCATCTCCCATTGTCCATTCCCCGAACATCCCCCAGCAACCTCGCCCCGGAATTTTCTTTGACAAAGTGCCTTTCTCCACCTCCATCTCAAATGGCAGTCTCCTAGACATTCAGCAAACACAATCCGCCCAATACCGCTCCTCTCTTCTCCCTATCTCCTCAACTCTCACCCCCCTCTCGAAGTTCCTTTCCCAGCCTCCTCAACCCAACCTCTCCCTACCACCTATTCTCTCTATCCCTCCCTCCCACCCTCTTGCATGATTGATTTTCTCCCCTTAAAAAATACATATCTTCCCAATACTGGGTCCCTTGCTATTTATGAGGATGGATAGGCGATTATTGCAGGCGGCCATTGTAACGGGGCCGGTACATCGCTCGCATCAATTCTCCCTTTCGTGGGGATTGGGATCCTTTCCGCACCCCTCGAGACCCTTAGCACCTAAAATCCATTCAATGCGAATCATTGGCTTTCATCCCCAATTTCCTCCCTATTCCTACAAATGCATAATCCATTACTTGCCCAACGATTTGTTTCGCCTCTCTTTTTTCTCTTCTCCGAACAGGCCATGGTTTCTCATAACCACCTCGTTTTCACTTTTTGCTACAAAATCCCATTAATCTGCGCCGTTTTGTGGGGGAAATCATTGTATACCCTCGATTAGCGCTATTTTATTGAGAAACTAGCGGAACAAGCACTTCGGGATTATTTTTCATATTTTTCTCACTGCATGGGACTACAGGTAAGTAATGTAAATAAATGATTATTAACACTTTTCGACTATTATTAATTTTAATAACTCATGATAAATCAAAAAGATCAGTTAAAAATTTTAGAATCTCGAATTCTTCCTCCTGCTCAATCGTCATGAAGTTTTGCGGCCTAAGCTGATTGTGAGTAGTCGAAAGCTTTAGATTCTTGAGCCTGACTTTCTGCCAAAGATGAACAGAAAATTCAGTAAATTTAAACCATTATTTTTTAAATAATTGGGTATTTACTGATAAATATTATATAAAATATCTCAAAAGCACATAAATAACTAAATACACACAACTATCGTACAAATACATATTTTCGCAATCACTTTTTCAAGTCAACTTTATGCGCTTTTTTCATAGGGACTTGAATGAAGGTCATTTTATCTAAGTTTAATGTGAGTACGTAGTTGAACGCTTGAATAATGCTTTGCTAGCAAGACTTAGTAAATCATCGGAACGATAGAAGATGCTGAAGTTGCTGGGTGATAATCATTTCCTCTTCACAGCTCGATCCACCCTGTTTTCGTCTTTCTCCTTGTTTACTCGAAACATTTTCTTCCTCGTCACTTCTTTCACAAAAATGTTCCCTTTAACTCCACGCATATTTCTTAAGCCCGAGCGTCGAGGTTGCGCATTTCCACTCCATTTTCTCGCTAGGAGAGTAAACCGGAGTTTTGCATGCTTCTTCGCCATTCCCTTTCGTCTTAATGAACACACGCAAATTACAACTCCCAGTCTTTCTCCCTTAACAAAAGAAACTTATTTAGCGGCTACGATAAAGTGGTGCCCCTAAAATCTAAAATGGGATGTAGCCAATAAAAATATGCATTAATCTGGTGTACACCACTGTGTTCCACGGAAAATGTTATTTCTGAGCCGAATAAAGAGGGCGTTGGTGACACCATTACCACTCCGGGGCCACCAGATTGGAGTTGCCACTGGATTCTAGTGTGCCCTTTTATAACAAAAACTATTATTTATATATTTACTGAGAAAATGGTCATAATGGTTCGACGTCAAAAAATTAGTCGCTTCATTATTTTTAAACATTTTTATTTAACATTCAATCTTAACGAGAGCGAGCCGGCTACTATCAATGGCTCCGTGAGCCGTAGAAGAAAATAGAAGCCATGAAGGAGAAGAAATTAAGTGAGGAAGAAAAAAATGCGATGTTGAGTTGAAAACAAGGTTTCAATTTGACGATGTCTATCAAATCAATTGCAGACAGGAAACTTTACTTCATTTATCTCACAAAAACAGAAATGCTGCTTCTGCATCCACCTCCGGAAAAGTAGAGATTAGGCTGCAAGAGGTATGAATACGTCACACAGAGACATCCATTGAGAGGAAAAGTACGATCGCTTCATTTTCGTTTAAAATAACGACATCTCAAGTCGGATAATTAGAATGAGCCAATGGGGATGATTTCTTTGGACCGAATTATAGTATTCATAATATTAAATTATCAACTATTAATTTATACTGTCGGCAACGTTTACAAATTTTTTCTCAATTTTATTATACCTACTTCTATACTTCTACCTACTTCTACTTATTATACCTACTTCTAACTACTAGTTGGCATGTACACTTATAATACAACATTAGTTTGTTGCAATGTGTTTTATCTCTGTTAAAAATACTTCATAACTCACCTGCTATTTCACTACTCTCTTTATTTTTGTCAATGTTTTTCTCAATGTGTTCCTAATGTTTATTCTAGATCTGCTCCCTCTGAATCCCCTTCCCTCAGTATTTAGTTACTCCGTTATATTATCGTGGAGAAGTACCCGATAACTTTCCATCTCACTTCATCCCACCCCATACTTTCTTTTCGGAGCTCGTTTGATATTGTCGAACCTGCCCGTCGTCATCATCTTCCAAACATTCCATGTTCTCTGTCAACTTCCGTGTTCCGCCGGCTGCTATTCATTCGACTGTGCTAGGAATTCGTGTAATGCCAACAGGGAGTCCTTGCCTCCCTGTCAGGCACCAATTTCGTTCCAATGTAATCGACTGAGTCCCACAGTTGCTGGTATATATAAACTATTCTCATTTTTCTGTCCGTCATGCTTTCATGAGAAAAATAATCGAGGTGTTGCCCTCAGAAATTACGTTTTTAACGTGAAACCATTAGGTAAAAGCCCGCCCCACTGGGGTCAGATGCCTTTGCAGCCAGTAGAATTTCTGGCAGTTGAGGTACATACTTATACATACATACATAGTTGGATCATCTTTTGTCTAGTCTTCCGTTCAATACATCTGGCGCGAGTGAACGAGCCGTATTAGTCATATTGATCCCGCCTGACCGTATTATGGAGTCTGAAACGAGAATATTACTTGAATAGTGGCTGTAAAAGATTGATTTTCTGGATCACTTTATTGTAATTTGGAGATAATGCAGAAAGCTAATACGAATTGAAATATTTTTAATTTTACGCATTAATTTTGAAATTATATTTATAAGGTCCGTGATAAAAAGTGGCTATTATCTCTGGAGGTCTCGCAGGAATATCCTACGTCAAGTGCGATTTTTAATGTGGGGGGCATCTCAGAGACTTCCAGCGATAGGAGCTGATCTTATGGGCTTCAGAACATACAGTGCTGTGAAGGAATTTAAAAATTTAGTTAAGAAACATTTTATCTTGTGATTACAGTTTCCATTAAAGAAAACAAGGGAAAAAATTAATTCACACGTATTTGCGTTCATCGGTGTAGACTCGCGCTGCGCAATAATTTATGCCACTCACATATATGAGCACCATCATCCAGTTCTTTTGAAAGTTCATATCTCAAAGTTTTGTAGTGAGTTTATTCACTTAGTAGGTTCAACAGAATATGTGACTCCAAAAATTATCCGTCAGAGCTTATTTATGACACACACGGTTGGGCGGATGTAATATTCATCAAGAAAATGTTAGACTGAACCATTATTACAGTTATCTTTTATTTTAAAAATAAGGTAAAAATCAATGCTTTTCAATGACCTATATTTAAAAAGCGCGCCTCGAAATAATTAATTTTTCAATCATATGGATCTGTAGTCGCGCGTTCCATTTGTTCGTGCAAATCTGCATTTTTGAAACATTTTTGGAAGTGGTGAGTTCATTACTTTGTGAATGTTACCCTCGTCATAGAATACATAATTGAAACTATTTGAACTGATGAATTTATTCGAACGCCTTGACTCCAAGAGTGATAGTTAATTCTACATACATTTCCAATCCACGTTTAATGCTTTACAGCCGGTGATTTTTCGAAAATAAAAGCGCTTGTGAGTTTTCTAGTTCAAAACGTACAACATAAGCATGTTTGCTCTAAATCTCGTTACTTAGATTATGCACCGAAATCTCTCTTATTACATGACGATACTTTTTTTACCATTTACAGCTATTAGGCTCGATGAAATGCCAATTCTCCTTCTTGAAAATTGGTTACCTTTTGGCTGCAATATTTAATTGACCTTTCGACACAAAATGAGAGAGGTGAAGGAGCTTAATTCATATCAAATGAATTTATTGGAGCATTTCCTAATTGGGGTTTTATTACCAATATTCTGTTAGTACTATATATCTCATTACGTTGAACGGGCCTCCCTATTGCTGTCGCAATGTCTTATAATGTAATGTACTACTATATTGTGTTTACCACATTACTGATAATCGAATTTTGAGGAATTGTGTGAAAATAAAGTCATAGTCAAAAATACCCAAATGAACACGTGATGTAAACAAAGGTCAAAACGATGGTGTAGTGAGTAACGTATTACCACTCTCTAGACGGCGCTGAAGCTGATCATTAAATGAATGGAGACCACTATCTCTAAGTTATCATAATCCTGCAACTTTCGAGTTAAATTTGCATCGGTCAAGTGGAACATTTGAGTTCACTCATTCTATCTACCGATAGAATTTGACCAATTTTCAATGAATTAGACGCACATATCTCCAAAGATACAGAAGTTATCGTCACCAATACACAAATCAGGTAACTGGCCAGACGATGATTAGATTTTCTTGATTTAATGACTTTGAATTTGAAGTGTCTGCAATTTTTTTAATCATAAGTAATGCGCTTCCGGTAAAAAAGAAACGTATTCTTTAAAATTGAAGTCGCGAAAGACCTGTAATCTCCCTGGGGAGACCGGAGTGTACCGTAAAAATTTGATTATATCTTTCAATTACCAAATAAAAAATAATAATTTGGATGAAACTTATGGAATAAATACCAAAAGAGGATACATTCCAGTTCTATATAGCCGTTTTAATGAGACAATAATTCATATTTGTTTTTCCTGAAAATGGATATGAAGTCTAAACTATAATTTCATATAACAATAATGTCGGTGTTGCACTGCTTACATGCGTTCTTATTGCAATCGCTTGTGTATGCATAGGTAGGCACCCATTCAATAAAGAATCACGTGTCAGAGTATCCTGTTAAAAAGGTTATGAGTTTTCTGTGTTTATAATTTTTAATTATAAATTTTCTGTCTCACAAAAGTAACCATAATTTATATACCACAACTTCCCATCAATCTACACGAAATGCTAGAATTTTCATAGCACCTTTGGAAATAAATTCTGCAAAGACACATGTGCATAATAATTTGATGCTGATCAATTACTTCTTTCTGAATCTTGAACGAATTAACTTGTATGATCGGGGGGAATCTTTATACTTATCTATTTTAAAGTACGAAAAAGTTCTGAGCGTGGTAGGGCTATTGAGGAAAAGAAAGAGCTATAGGAAGAAATCCAAATAAGACAATAAAAGTGAATGCTGGGTATTTTGAGTGGCAATGAATTGTTGAAGACTGTGATAGAGGGGAGGAGAGATTGATTGAGTAAGTCAGGTAAAGGGAGAGAAAGATTAGGTATGTTACACGGAATGAAAGGAGGGAGAAAGTACCTATGCGAAATTGTAGAATATGTTATTTTAGTGTAGATTGTTGCGATGTTAGCGTTGTGTAAGTCACATAGCAGTGGTTTACATCAAAAACCTATCTTGTATGGTAGATTGCCATTAAAAAATATTAACGAGCTACATAAATTAAGTTATTTTGAGAAAACTAATGAAATATTCATATATTAGCTGCGAGTGGAAAGAATACGAAATAATAAGAGAAATGGGGACCTCCTTGGCCGAGATTTATTTTGTCGCGAATGTTTTGTGTCAATTATTTTTTATATTTAACTGAATACAGTACCATTTTCAATGACTAGGTCTATTATAAGATTTTATAGGATAAACTTTTATTTTTCTAGTTGGAGCAATTCTTATTGGACTGATTAGTTTTTCTTTATAATAAAAATGAGCTAAAAGAACATTTTTCAATCATCTCCATTTAGGTGCCATCAACTACGATTAACTCATGTCCTTTTTTTTAGTTAGGAATGGCCCAGAAGAAATCTGTAACGCCAGCTTTCCTTGTCGGCCCGACTGTATCACTATTCCCTCGCAATAACTCGTTCTCAGGCGAATACATCACGGTTTCATGCCGTTCACATCTCTCTAAGATAAACTTTTGGTCCAAAATACACCCTGAAATGAATTTCCTACTACACCCGCCCCTTATCGTCACATGTCACTGCTTAAAAAATAAATAAATGAAATTCCCCGAATATCCGCTCCAGCGCTAGAGAGACGAAGCAGCTGATAGGGGGATAAAGAGATGGAGCGGAAGAAAGAGAGAGAGAGAGCGGGCCTTTATCATCAAGTCTCAAACCACGTGAACCACCTGTCCCTCGAACTTCCCAGGTTGATTCGTGAGAAACATGATTAACGAGCGGAGGAAAAAAAAGACGTGCTCGAGTGCGATATGGGTGTAATACGAAAATGCCTATTTAGCATAACTTCTCTGCCCCGCAATCTGATGAATGTCGCCCCAAATTGATGATTCACCAAAGGCGAGGAGAAAGATGGAGGCGAGTCACAATTGCGAAGAAAGAAAATAACAAAAACGAGGATCAAGAGGAAAAGAAATATGCTGACTCTTTTGTGTGCGTCTGTGTGTTTTGGCATCGGTCTAAATTCTTCTTGGCGGAGTGACCCGATTTCTTTTCTTTCACTCTCTCCATC
>LYUA01000395.1:468346-487608 GCA_002093875.1 Calopteryx splendens
TATATAACGCAACCCTTACGATGGCTATGATCAAGGAAAAGTTTTTCACTCGTTAGCAAAAAAGTCTTACCTCGACAAAATGTTTTTCTTGCTCCCACCCCTCCACAACTCCCAATATCCCAACACAACAGAAGAACACTTCATACGCATTCTATCAATACCTACGCTAATGACGACCATATATTTCTTTACTGATCTTCCTACCCCTTAGCGGTAGCTTTTCCTAGATTCTAACCGATCCTTTTCGTTAAAAACACAGCCTCAGTAGTTGAACACCCTTAACGATACATATTACATATTCATTGCATATGAGAAATATATCATATGAACGGTTCCAATAGTGAGTGCCAATAATACCTTAAAGAACGAATAAAATGGAGCAGCGCTTACACCCATGAAAGGAGACTAGTTGCTGCCAAAAACGATGAGCATGAGTATCAACCGGCATTTGTTTACCTGAAAGTTATAACATGCGTGAAAGTTGAGCTCCGTCGTTTCCCATCCCAACCCATACGGCACGCTTTACAATGGGGATGTTTTGGCACCCCTTCTTCCAACAAAATAATAATCTAGTGCATGAGTTTACAGTGCAGCGCTTGAAGAAAAATCTACTCCAATTGGCCATTCACCACAAGTAAACTACCCGCACTCATCTGTCGAATAAGAATAGATGTCCAGTAAAATTTTCTGGAAGCCCTGTTGCCTTTATATCTAAACGGGGAAAAAGTTTTATTGTCCACACCCCTTACTCATGGGAAAATATAAAACGATCTCTTCTCTTTTTTAAATGCAGATGTTCATGAAAGCTAATGAAACCAATGCAAATGATCAACCTCAGCGTTCTATAATGAGTATCTAAGTTTCCATCTAATAATCCAATGATCCAGGAGCTGTTGAAAAGGCGATACTCAACGTCCACGACAGCGAAACATGAAAACTGTAACTGCTCTATTATCAATGAACAAAGTAACAGAGGCTAATCAGAGCATAGCCAAATCGTTTCTAAGTGAGGAATAATTTCATATAAAATGCTTTAAGGTAGGAGTTAACTCCCCTTGGGTAAAAATGGAATAACGTGATCGTTTAAACTTAGGTGGGGATGCTTTTATGACCCCCTGGTTTTTCCCAAAGTATATATCTCTCCCCGTTACATTATTAGTATTCATTCGGGACACTTCCTCAGCACCTCCTGGGCCCCATGCGGGGGATTCTTGCCACTTCTTCCTCCTACCCGTAGGGAGACCTCGTCCCTTTCAGGAAAAATATACTTTCCGCAGGACTTTAAAATAATAAATCCTTTTAGATGAAATATTTGCAGGAACTCGAATTGGATATATTTCTTGCAACAAAATAAAAATAATTCAAATAAATTAGACCAAAGTCTACACCGTTAAAACAGCCATCCATTGATGGTCAAGCAATTTCTACGGTTTATTTTATAATAAATTATACTTATTAAGTAAATTGACTCTCACGTCAGTATCTAATACCAGAGTCAATGAGAGGGAACCAACAAATATAATAGAATATATTTTAGCATATTAATTAATTAACTTCATCTTCTTCAATAATCTATTCAGCAGTTGGATTGTTTTATATCCTCGTCAACGTATTTATGAAACCGTTAAATGGATTAAATTTTCAATGCAAAATTCTTTTTAAAATATTTTCGATAAATAAATAATTGAGAAAAGAAATTTTTCATGCCCCTCCAGATTTATAGCCATGTCATGAAGTACATGCAGGGTACTATTATGGAGTGACGATTTTTAAAATACGCACACCTTTCCTTAAGCATTAATCGGTTCACAATAATGAATTTACCAGCAAAAAAATAGAATGATACTGAGGGTGCATCACATAATTTCACTCGTAAATTTTGCTTTTACTTTACTGTAAAATCCCTGTAATTTTCAATTGCAATTCCAAATACAGTTTAAGCGAGTTACATGATTATTGCCTTATATGTTGTAAAATTTCATTTTTCAATATAATGCCACGGTATGCACGTTTTTGGTGTTGTAAAAGCCATACCAAAAATATTTTAACCATAATACAAATAAAGTGTCTAAAATGAGGACTGTGTATATATTACTAGTTATCGTGTGAAATCCTACCTGTGAAACCATGTGCTTTTTTGTTAATAATTGAAATCAAAAATTGTAATAAAAATATGAACATAGTACGTGGTACTTACCAGCATTCCGGAGTTCCTAATAATTGTTTGCGGCAAATGGAGTACACGTAATGAGTTCATGAATCGCATTCTTCTCTGGTTCTCTTCTTGGGGAGTGGCCACAAGAAAACTACAAAATGAGCAGCGTAGGGCAAGGGACGTTGAACACTGTAGACCCAAACCATTACATCGCATAAGCATCGCAAGCAAACACAAGCATATGACTCGAACAATGGTTTTGCCAAGAGTAATATATGCAATCACCATTGTAGCTATTCGAAATAATGAAGAATAGCAATGCGATCCTCATACAAAAAGCACAGGAACGACTGCCACTGCTGATCCACTGGATAGGCGCCTATAAAGTTATCACGGATGTTAACCTGCTATTCTTCTCTTTATCTTTCCTCTCTCCAGTTCCTGCATTCCCAAACAGACTACCCGGATAGCCATCAATGACGCAAAATCCCAGCACACACTCCAAGACTACCATAATAGTTGGGAACATCCTACATTTTATGGGAGCAATATCTAACCAACTTTCTGACCGCTGAGTTAAGGATGAACCTACCGCGAACATTAAATTTACTCTTGAGCCTTTCTCTCGAAAATAAATGGGTGTCGCGAGACGTACTGAAACATTTTTTTCTAGGATCATGCGCTGGAATGCACGCCAATCTTCCATGCTGGACAATTACTTCTTTCAGTTGTTTCATGCCACGTTTGTCTTGGGAAAATAATAGTTGCAGACTATTGCCGATGAATCACTTCAAACGTCATAGAGGATCCCAAACCTATAAGACATTCCAACACCATGGATTTTCAATAAATAAAGGGGTTACAAGCTATGATTCATTTATTTTTTGAATCCTTATTCGAACCTTTGTCCTTCACACATCTTTACTTTCACAGAAACGATTGCTCGTACACAAAGACACAATAGCAGATTTTATTCTTGCGACAAAAATGCCACTTTACGCTCAGATGCGCTCCCCGAGTTTACACTTAAAATAATTGTCGTCATAATAGTTTCATTTTTCTTTTCGTGATTTAGAACACGCTCTCTATTTTTATTTTCCATGATAATTTTGAAATAGTCATCCAAAAGAAAATGGCATGTGCACAAATGCATTTCGTCACTCTACGTGGGCTTGCATTCCATCCAATATGTCAGTAGACAACAATTCGACATTAATTCATTCAAAATGCGAACTATTTCATAGATTAAAAACAAAAATGGTAAAATTTTGCCTATTCATCAATAAAAACCCCCTATCGTCCCAATGCTGGGTTTTAACTTTAACATGGCATAATATAATATTTAAATGGTACCTACTTAATTTTAATATACTTAGTCTACTGATCAGATAACCATTACCTGCATATCTTATGGTATATATACACCTTTTGTCCAAAACCATTGCCTTATTTTGTTCCGAATTCTAGAAAACTTCATGGCATCCAAAATACCAATTCTTTTTTTCCCTCCTCAGATTATTTAACATTGATATTTATCAGAATCCTTTCAATATCTTCTCCAGCCTTCCAAATTTCGTAATCGCTTTCCCCTCTGTCCCAACCATTTTAATTCCTCTAATCCCAACTACCCTCAATTCATGGTCATCATCTCCAAGTTTGTAGAATCATACAATGCTATTTTCCTTATGAAAAGTGTTGCTTATCATTTATTGGTGTCATTTCTAGCCAGTCAAAAATCCCTCATTTGCCACAGCAATTTAAATTCATACGCCCTAACTATATATACTTACTACAATAATTTCATACTAAGTACTACCCAAACCTTTTTTAAGATGTTCAAAATATCTTCCATCATACTAATCTCATTACTTAGGCTTCTAATGGCTTAACTTCACCCTTAGAGGAAGGTGCTTAACAGTGTCTTGGTTTCAATTGCTTGCCTGGATAGATAAACTTAATCATTTACGAATGCCACTTAACCATTTCACTGTGTGAGGAGCATACTTGCCATATCAGCCATGGTTTCCATTTGGGTATGATGAGTATACTCATAAGTTTTTTGTTTCTAAATTAAGATAAGCAATACATGAAAATTATGTATTTTTTGAACAATAGTAGGTATATATTTCCCCAGTGTTTACTATGGTAAAAAAACTGTATAAAATTTTAATAAACATTGCATTGCTTACAATAAATAAATTGTTAATAACAATGATGTACTCTTTGGACAGTGAAAAAACTATAATTTTAATGCGATAACAAAAAGAGTGATAAGAAGTCCATCCCCATATGGAATCCACTTCTTACCAATCAACCTACCCAGCCAAGTAGTTAACCTACTCTCTAATTACTGTCATTCTTATCCCAATCCCTTTCTCTCACACCATTTCAAGTTAAAAAGCACACACAATACAACCTTGTTTTACTCTGCTGCCTAGTCCTAACCTCCCTACTTCTAAGCCAAAATTATGTAGGAGCTTTGAATTAGGCACCAATTTTATTAGTTCAAGTTATGAAAATCTTTAAAACTCATAAAATGTGGTAGGTAGATGATACCTCTTGAGTTTAAAACCATATTCTATCCACCCAAGTTCATATCTCACTTAGAACATGAGACATGTTTTTATGTACTTAAAACATTTCTTTGGATGGCGTTATATGATATTAGACTCTCAAAGCCTATTGCATGCCAATTCTAATTTCAAATATATTAAATGTTTATATTTTCCATAGTGTCACATTCATATTAAAGATACCTCTACCTTGATTTTTTTTGCTATAACAAGCCTTCCTCTTCTAAATTCCAGGGCAAGAAGTGGCTTCACATTGGTACAGTGCGGTGAGGCAATATGACTACCTAAAGGAGCCAGACATTCTTCACGCAAATGTCAATGCTGGTATGATCAGTTATTCCCTTGACTTCCTTTGTCATTTATTAAGTTCTTAATTTCAAGTGTTTTATAAATTATAAAATTGCTTTAACACATTCAGTGGGAGCTGATGACTCACATAGTTTCTCGAAAAATAACAACTTGGTCAATGGCAATGATACTGAAAACTGACACCTCATTAAAAGTGTTATCTATCTTGAATTACAATAAGAAATTATTTTTCATCAAATCTTTTATTTGAGGGAATTTGTTCTTTATTGGGGAATAGGTTATTACTTATGACTTGTAAAACCTGATAAACTCACATAATGTGAAGTGCTATATCAATTACAAATCATTCACAGATATTAATTCTTCCTAGCAAGCAATTATTCTTTGTATGGTACCAGGGTATTTCATTTTCATCCTGGGGTTAATTTGATTCTCTTTTTAACCTTGTTACCTGGAGTCAATATAGACAGAGGCAAACCAAGGACCCTTCTGATGCACAAAGATGAAAGCAGAACAACTGGGAATATTCTTTTAAAATTACATATTTTTATGAATACATATATTCATTTCCATTTTGACATTAATTTTACTGTGAAGACTTGCATTAACTGACAGTCATATTGGCTTTACTGAATGCATTATAGTTATTTTTATAGCATCAAAGCTTAAATAAGTATTCAATCATTTTTGAAGAGTTTTTTACGCAACTACATATGACTTTCTAATGATATAATTCATCTTTCAGGACATTTCACTCAAATGGTGTGGGTAGGAAGTAAAGAACTTGGCCTGGGAAAAGCAAGGAGTCGATCAGGTAAAGTGGTGGTGGTAGCAAATTACAGACCTGCTGGGAACATCTCGGGACAGTTTCAGCGAAATGTGCTTCCTCCCATTGAACTGGACCTGAGCTCATCTCCAGGAAGTGGAGGAGGAGGGGGTGGGGGTGGAGGAGGCAGCACAGGAGGCAGTGGTGGTAGTGGCAGCAAGACTGGAGGGGGAGGGAAGGGACGCAAATCTGGAGGGGTTGGATGTCTGTGGGGCATTCGAAATAGACATGACTGCCAGCACAATAATAACGAGGATGACAATGGAAACAATAACAATGATGAAGACAATGTTGATGATGCAAAGAATGGTGAGAATTGTGTGTGTGTGGTGGGAAAACGACCTGAAAACTGTTTAGTGTGCTCCACTAATCACAAGTACATGAACGCAGCAAACTTTAATTGTGCAGTGAGGTTAGTGTCAGACATTGATGGTGCTAGGAGTTTTGATGATGAAGAAGATGAATTAGAACTGTGCAGTGGTGATGAAGGTTTGTATGAAGGTGAGGATGCTTTTAGTGAATACTCATCATCAAATACAACTTCTAGAAGCACAGAGTTTGGGGTGTGAGTATAAAAATGTGCTTTTTCCTACACAAGTGCCATTTCTTTGAACCAGTGAACTGACAAAGTGGTTAATACATTGAAAGGAATCATGTTTCTGATATAGCAAATATGTCCGTACAGGATTCTAAAAATATAAGCCCACCACCTTCAAGGGTAATTTTTTCTCATGCCATGATTACCTCATAAAGATAGTGAGTGGTGGGTAGGAGTGTTTTTTGGAGAAATGTTGGAAGAATTTAAGAGTGATTTTGAACCATTGCTAAGTTAAAGCATACACATTAACTGATTTAACAGTTAAGTGACCTACCATAATAACTATTTTCTGTCATACTACACCAATCCATCTGTTTTAGCTAACATAAGTTCCCAAATGTTTTAGGTCAATTTAAAACACTCTGTGCAAAAGCATATGGTTAAATGGAATAATCACTCTTCTAATGGTATCACCAAAGCTACAATTCCACAAAGAGCTTACATATATTTCAGTCAGCATTAGAAATCTCCTATGGAAATAAACTTACTTTGCTATGTTATCAGGTGTTAAAAAAATCGAATTATGTAGTAACATTGTTTAAAGAATACACGCAGGTGAAAACATTACACAGGTTATTGAAAGTATTTTTGCTGAAATTCTCAATTTAATAGACTCTACGTTTGCAGAAATATGAGAAAAACCATTATCCTTCTATACAAGTATGGAAATATCTTGTACCTGAAGCATCATAAAGAACTCTATTTTGCTTTAGGTAATGGATCTATAGAGTAAACAAGTGTAACTAAGCTAATTCAATTTTGAAAGGCATTTGTTTTCATTGATGTTGCAAAACATATTACTATTTATGGCTAAGATAGCTTTCTATGGAATAGAAGTCAATTCTTTGTTTTTCAGTCCATGCAATATCAGGGGCAGTCATTAAATCAGGGTCATCTAACATTTGTGTAAATATGGAAACAATAACTAAATGGACAAAACACATTCAAAACCCAATTCATTCCTCAAATAAATAAGATCTGCATGATAACAATCATTGAATTGAGTGTAAGTCCAGTGCCGAAGGGTAAAGAAGCTATGTGAAGGAAATGATTTACAATCCTCACTATTTTGAAGATAACAGTTACAAATATGGGGTGAGAATTTTTTTCTTAAGCAGCATAATCTGGACCAGACCTTTAGGGATTCTAAAGGTTACCTTAGAAGGAAAAAGAAATTTGTACAGAAACTAAAAAAAATCATAAATTTAGACTTTTTGCATCCCAGTAGTGATCAACAAAATGGGCAGATTAAAAACGAAATCTCCCATTACCTAAATCAAAACTATTATCAATTTCTTGACTAATAAATGCTAACATTTTCCTTAAAATGAGTGATTTATGGAAAATGGTGAATTTTACTATTGTACATAAGTATTTCATTAGATTTACTGCACTAGTCCAAATAATCTGCACTGACAATTTTACCAATCAGGTTATGTGTAAAAATTTCTATTATGATTTCAACAGTTATTGAATATATCAGTGTCAGCATGTCTTTTTCCCAAATACTTTAGGTTAACTACAGAATGAATTCCTCTGTTCTGTATAATTACATTTGCTTGGTTACGAATTTTTCAGAAGCGTCCACATTTCTTTCATATTATTTTAAGTCTAATGGACTTGAGAGTAGAACAAAAATTGCTTGGAACCTAAAGAAATTAAAAGGAATATGATAGAATGGTACCATTCCAAGATTAAAAAATAAAAATCTTCCCAAACTTGGAGGGCTAGGTTGATAGACAGATGATTACATATCACACATAATTAGCTTCTCACTAAAACGTGAAACATGTTTGAAATTCTTTATCTTTCAGCCAATAAATTAAATTTTTGTTTTTGAGTTTCTCAACCTATTGAAAAAATAGCTTTAAAAATTAAAGTTTAAGCATTAGGTTCATAATTATAGAAATGTCTATATGAATGAAAAAATATCAAATTTTAGTGCTATGGTCAGCATACATGATTTTTTGGGATTGATTTTGTAAAAACATTAACAGACAATATTAGAAATATTTCATCCACAAATAAGTTATGAAGTAGGTACCTGTGCCAAGCCCGAACACATATTTATTATTATTTTCATCCATGAAAATTATAAAGGAGTGCAGAGATCAAAGTCTTGCTACCATTATTTCATTTGGATTCTGCAAATATTTCTAAGAAAATGAGCAAAAATCCATTAATTCTAATTGATTTCTTGATAACATTTCAATTAGTTGTGATATTACTAAGACTTATACTAATCACCGCCTTATAATATAGGTATTAGTAAATTTAGACCTTTACAGTTATTATTCTTTCGATTTAGAGAGTTCATTATGCCAAAAAAGGAACACCTTTGGTTCTGCTCAATGCTTTACGCACCAAGGGCATATTTTTTTACTTCAATGTAAAGGCAAAGGAATGCTTAATTATTTAAGACTAGCTTTTTTAAACTCTATACAACATTTAAAAGATATCATTGGCATAAAATATCTAACATAATATTTCATATTTCAGACCCAGAGGATAGAAAATCCTTCTAATTGGCAACTCATTGCTAGGCATTACCATTGTCAGCTGATATTGTGATTAGGTATTTAATTTATTAGATTTACCGTTCCCCCTAAAATTTCTTGCATATTCCTAAAGCAGCAAGACTGGCAGATTTTATTATGAAACCATCATAGCATTTATAATTCATCCAATTAGTACTGTAAAAGTATCTTGTAGTCACAATATGCGTGCATATTTCTCACTTTAATTTCTGGCAAAAGACTAATTAGTTCAATTTTTTGCTAAAACTTATGAATCAGCCTTTCTTCAGACTTGATTTACCCTTAACTCGTTTTATATTAACCACTGTAGTGCCAGCGTACATACTGATATGGGCGAAAAATGCCAGGGGATTTTTGATATGTACATTTTCGGTTAAAAATTTATATAAAATCTAATATTAATATTCTGAAGCCAATTTTTTTTTAAGTTTATTCACTTTAAACTTGAAGGATATGTAATAAAAGAAAGTGACTTGCAGAGATGAGTGTCAGAGCATAAAAAAACATGGCTGATGGATCAGCATGTGGCATTTTTTGCTCATAACCCAAGAGCTGATAAGTTGGCCAGCTGACGCTATAAGGGTTAATGTGTGCCAATCATAGTTATAAGGCATTTAAAAATTGTTTTCTAGTACGAATTTAATTTGACTAAAAAGCTGAGCTCAACATGTGCTTTAACAAAGTTTTACATGGCAAAAGTATGTATTATTATTGCTATTTAAATTCCTGCCTACTGATAGTATAAGAATATAAGATTAAATTGCAGTTATACGCATAATAAAGCTGTGATAAAATTTCATTACTGAGGTGGATTTCAGTGGGTTGTCTAGCTGCCAGTACAAAAAATTAAAAGAAATTTGTTAAATCCACATTTTCACTAAAATAATTGTAGAATATCATTTTAAGGATGCTATTCATGTCAACCAAGATTTTTGTATCAGTTGCTAGGAAAGGATTCTTTTGCTCAATATTAACCATTATATGTAACAGTGCATTGGCCTTTTATTTGTGCCTGCTGTTATGCACTGTTTAGTGTTTCATAGAAAAGATGTAACCCACCATTAGAAAAAGAATGAGCATATTTGAAGCCTTACTACAGAGAATCAATAGATAAAAGAAAAATCAATGCGCTTATCCAACATGGGCTCATTTAAATTTCAAGACAATGTAAGACTTAAAAAGATGATTCCCAAAGTGGTTTTGTGATTGTGCAGTATTTGTGAGGCCTTACTAGGAAAAACCCATTTACAAATAAAAAAAGAAAGTGGTCAGAGAATTTTTGTCATTATGTACTAATGCATAATTCTAATGGCATGTACATCAAATACTTTTTAAATAGAAACATCTACCATTGCAAATAAATTAAGGAAAATGGGGTAAAGCTTCTTGTTCCTTAGAATCAATTGTGGAATAATGAGGACACCCAAAGAGTTGAATCAATTTTATTGCTAATAAAGGAGGAGCAACTATCTCCAGTGCACACCAAGTTTCAATTTTTATGATTTAAGAAAAATGCCTAGACAATCGTTTATTAATATGGGATAAAATAATGCAGAGCACAAGTGATTTTTCAAATTGAACATAGTAATCGTAGAGAACAGGGTTTAATAGCAATTGGGAGTGCATTTTGCCAGGAAAAATTGATATTTTGCTAGTTTGTTACTTGTTACAATTGAGCATATGAAAGTGCTTCCCTTTTCTGTTACCAGTTTGGTATACATGACTAATGTTAAAAGCTTTGTTATGCAAATAAAATTAAAGTTTTTCCAAAGATGTGTGTATTTTATTTTATTACAACCTCCTGACTAATCTAGAAATATTGATCGACTATTATTCTGTTAAGCAAAGGACAACAATGTGATATTTAGTTTGATAAGCCATCTCTTATGTATGTAACTCATAGATTATTTATTGACACTCAGAAGAAGACTTTTAGGGTCTCTATGAATCATATCCCAGAGTACAAATCACATAAATAAGCAAACTGTTTCCATTAAATATGAAAATTAACAAACTATAGCCACATAATACAATTTTATCAAGCCATAAGAGAAAATTACTTCAACACAGTCTTAAATTAAAACCACCACAAAGCTCAGTTTCATCAAAAACAAACACTCAATACATTTATTGATATACATTGAATTTATGTAAGACCTTGAAAAAGATCACATAAATAAGTCTCCGGGTTTGAAATATCTCCAAGAAGACCTGAAATAAAAACAAAATAAACTTTATTAACTTCAATATCTCATGCCAATAAATATGGACATTTAAGTAAAATTTGAGCACATTCAGACTACATACACAGTAGTTTTAACATAAACAGTGAGAAATGCACATGGCATTTTTTATGTAATTTCAAGTTAAATAAACTATTGTATCCAGGTGGAGACAGTGCAATAACACAATTTGTAGCATGAATTACTAAGATTTTTCACAGCTCACTGAGCTGAGCTATTATTGCATTGATTTATGAAGCACTTGTGACATAAAAAAAAATTGTTCGCAATGGTAAAACAAAAAAATAATCACTCCCCCAAATATTAAGTTTGTTTTATTATGAAATGACATGAGTACATAAATGTAAAAAAATAAGCGTACACACAAACCATTTTTTATGTAATATATTTGAATTCTCTATAATTAATTAAGTGCACTTTTTCGTATTTTTAATGAAGGTTTAAAATTATAAATGAAGAAAATACAAGAGAGTTCTTGAATTTAACATTGTGCTGCATTAATTATTTTACAATAGCTGCTCACCATGTTTTTCCAACTCTACTGTTATTAATAATAAGGTAAGGATATAGCAATTTTCCACAGAATATAGTTTTATTATACGATGTGCGTTTTGACTCACAGTGACATCATCAGGTACAAGACTTGGTCACCAAGGTTGGACTTGGTGAAATGCTTGTCATATAATAAAACTTTGTTTTGTGGAAAAGTACTCTATCCTTACCTTACTATGGATTCCTTCTGCTACATCAAGTCTGAAACTGTGTATCTTCTACTGTTACTGCTGGAGTAATTTTCGGCCTACACAGATGGCATTGGAATGCATGAATTACATAACTCATGGACAGCCTGTATTGGCTCCTGATTATACTCAGTCCTTTCCTATAATTGTAATGCCCTAAACAACTCATTCAGGAGGAAAAGATGAATCTAATTAGGCATATTAGTCTGGTGGGTATTCACCCACGTGCTCACTCAAAAGGTTGTAGGCTGGGAGTAAGCCACCAGAAGAAATTATTATAAAATCACCGTTGATAATAATGAAAAGCTGATTTGTAAAAAGATTTTAGGGAAATCATTGACTCGCTATTCTGAGATTCTACTGTACAGGGTCATAAGAAATTTTGATTTATAAAAATTTTACATTTACTTCTGATCCTTCAACCTTAAAATACAGTTTTATGGTATAAGATGGTACCAAAGATCATATTATTTCTTCGCATATAAGATGCATGCTTAAAACATGTGACATAAAAATAAATCTATTGACTTTTAACTGCTAGATACTTCACTACCCTTTTTTCAAAAACATTCTAATTGAATATTGGTCACCGCATGTGTTCAAACCAGAAGTGTGTTTTGGTGAACAAACATCTGAAAACTTCAGTTAACACCAAGACTACAGGTTTCAGCAGTTAAGCCACATTCCGACAAGAGAGAATATACCCAAATATGGCACATTAGGCCCATGACTTTTACAATAGTTGCTCCTAAATAACTTTACGCCTTTATATTATGACACAACATATTTAATATATCCCTGCACCAGTGCTTCTCAAGGTCTGCTAAATGTTGCCATTGTGCAAGCCAATAATTACTGATCAATAGGGAACTGAATGTTTTAATATGCCTTTCATTTTTTTTGTTGCTTTTCTTGACCAAATTAAAAAAAAAATTTTCAAGCAATGAATTTTTCCATTAAAACTGTTACTATCCAATGTGACCATCATACAGCGGGCTTGGATGAGCAACTGGTGTTTCACATAAGACAGTTTGAGAATTACTCCTCTAAATATAATTTCAGATTAAACACACTTACCTGCAACATCACAAAACTCTGCAAAAGATGCACAAGGTAAAAGCTCTTCTCTGTACACAGCAAGAAGTGATTCAGAAGCTTTGAGAAGAGATTCATCATTATGACGGATGTAATCTGCAAGGACTGAAGGCCACTGCTCTTCTCCACCAGCATTTACTTTCTATAAGTTGAGAAAATTCATTTATGAAACATTATTAAAAAGCAAATAAAAGGGTAAATCACATGGGATTCTTCTTAAAATGCAAAAAAAACTTATTTTGATTCATGCCCAATGAGAATAATCGACTTTTCTCGTTCCTAGAATTTGAAAGTGAATCAATGCTTTAATATTAAAAATATAGGAATATAGAAGTTTATACTCCAATTTAAAAAAGTTCCAAGCCCTGGTGTAGTATTAATTGCACATCAGGAACGTCTACTGGCAGCAGTTTGTTGAAACACTGTCTTATATGCATATTGATATATATATATATTAATATATTATAATAATGGTTTATTACCAGGCGAAAAAACTGTCCAAATAGTTTAACCTAATCTACAAATGCCAATTTTTTCAAATAGAAAGGAAAACATTTCTTTAATGTAAGCTTTATGCTAAATTTCAAACCTTGAAAAAGTGGTTATAGATGCCATCCACTAATCCAAAGAACAATAAATAAGGTTTATAGATGGCATAATCTTTGGGTGTAGCATCAGCCAGTCTTCCAGTGGCTCCACTGCCCACATCTGTGTGTCGTGCATGGGCACACACCAAAAGGCGTCTCAAGTGTGATAGCTTTGTCCCTTGAGCCCATCGCTGCCCTGAATGAAGCAGTGGGGATAAAGCTGCATAGTATAGGGGACCATCAGCTTCAAATGAAGAGTCCAGCCAGCGATCAGGGACTGCGTTGTCTAAGTAGGTGGTAAGGGCTTTCTCTTCTCTTGGACCAGAACGTGTTCTGAAAAAAAAAATATAAAAGTATGTACTAACAAAGTTTTCCTCTAGCATATACAAACATTTATGGGCAATGAATATATCAGAATCCAATAATTATGAAGTGATCTTACGTGTTTATAACATAAAGAGCCATGTGTATCAAGTAGGGGACAAGATGCATGTTTGATTGGGGACCACCACCTCCTGTGTCTTCATGGAATGCCCGCTCTTGAGAAAAGCGTAGAAGCAACAGTTTCAAGTCGTGTACCGTTGAGCCGTAGCTTATATCCCTGAAAAAAGAACCACAGAATACTTGGGTATAAATCAGAATAAATATTAATGGCTAAAATTATGTAGTAGCATTATTAGGTTTTAAGGGTATGTTGACAGTAAAAGTCATTTCATTGTCCATCACTCACAGCCTTATATCAAAAAAATTTTGTTAGTTTAATGTAAAATAATTATGCATGGAATATTGATAATAATTAAAAGGAGCATGATTTAAAAAAAATCGAAAAGGGTGTTGCATAGAACAAAATAGGTTAGTTTCCTACAAAAACAACATTACTCTGCTTAGAAAATTCAACATTTATAGTGTCATTAGACATTTTTAACTGTATTTAAAGAGAAAACATAAAATTTTAGTATTTGCATTCACACCATATCTGCCCACATATAAGCTTGTGTGTTTTTGTTTTAACTATGAAGGGTAGAATCACAATTTGAATTATATTATATTTTATTTTAATAAACAGAAGTTACTACTAATTTTCATGGATCTAGATAAGCCTATCATGACTTTACATAATGTTTTCTAGGGACTGAAAGACCTGAATTTACACTCTAACCATGCCTGAGGCAGAACTCAAACCCATAATATACAGACCAGCATGTTGATACATCACTCACCAGACTAACCTGATCAAATACCCTATTCATTATAATCAGTGATTCAAAAATTCAGTTTTTTAAAACTAAAAATGTATACTGCTTTGCACTACGTGCATAGCTAATTTCAGCCCAAGCCAAAACACAAAATCAGCAATTCAATCTAAGATGACAGTGTATACCAAGTACCATCATTTTTAATTACCTGTGGCCAGTGCATTCCTGTAGATAAGTGTTGTGCCTAGCAAGACAGGAGGCAAATGCTGATTCAGGCACCTGAGGGCCCCATAGAGGCAAAAGACCATTGCATTTTGTGTTGGCATTCTGCAAAGCAGCTGATTCCCACTCATCACGAGCACGTGCAAGTCTGCATAAGAACATGAATTAAGTTTCTATTAGTTAAATCAAACTTTATTCATATTGATACAAATCACAGTAAGAGAATAATAAATAATTACATATTACAAATATTCAAATCAACTACATACATGAAATTTTGCTATTAGGTGGCATGAAATACAATTTATTAAAAAAGGCCCAAAGCACAGTGATGGAATGTAGTATGTGGTATGGAGGCAAACTGAAAGAGTCATTTTTCAACTCTTTTAGAAATGCCTTGAACTTGAGTTAATAAAGCTAATTATTAATGGTAATCTACCAGTTAGGGTATGTTTTTGTTGAATACATGATCTCAACCCAACAATAAACCTTTCTTCACCTACACATATTTTCTTCATTCCATCTAACAACCCAAACCTTTTACACCCTCTAACTTGCATACCCAGCGGTCTCCCCTCCATCACTGTCTTCAACAATTCATTACCACTCAGTATGCCCTGCATCCCCTTTTCCTGTCTTCTCTGGGCTTCTCCCAACAGCCTTCTTTCCTCCCCAACCATGTGCAAAACCTCTTGTTCATTTTTCTTTCTGTCTATTTCACTTTTTCCATCGTTCTCCATATCCACATTTCAAAAGCCTCCAACCTATGCTTGTCAACTTGGCTCACTGTTCAAGTTTCCGATTCATTCAAAACCACGCTTCATATTTATCTAGTATAGTAATATTATCTATATTAGTCTTTCCTCTTACATCATTTACTCAAAATATCAATTTGAAAATTTAAATTGAATAATATTCAAAGCTGCAAGTGTTTTAACTAAGACCTAATTGCCACCAATGAAAATTCAGGTAAAATGGAAGTTAGTTTAGATTCTGCAAGTTTAATATTTCAATATTAATGCATTTACAGTTAATTTAACCTTAATTTAATCTCAGTATTCACCAAATACAATGTCCTTCATAGTGAAAGGAAAAGGATTAACTTAAATTAGCATACCTGACAGCAGCCATGTGGCAATCAACATGGACAACATTGAAATGAGTCACAGTGCTGTAGCCAAATGTTCTTCTTGATTTTGAACTCACTCCCCCAGGGGCAGCTGATGCTGAGCCACTACCCACAGTCTCAAACTCTTCCACAGGGCAGCGCTTAGTAAATGTATACACACCCAAAACCTTTGTAGGCTGAAACTTATAACCCTCTCGACAAATGACACATACAGGACCCGTTTCCTCGCCCAAATCTTCCATTTGCTGTGCCAATAATCCACTGGCAGCTGTAACCTATTCAAAATAAATTAAGAATATAGATGTTAGACAATACACATGACTAAATAATTGAAAATGTTAAAACAAAATTATTATAATAGATATTTTTTCTTAATCAAAGGTATAGTTTATTCAAGCACACAAATATATAATAAGGAGCACTGAAATGTTTTTGAGCTTATTTTAATTTGCGCAAGTGAAAAGAGTGAAATTTTACTGCGCAAAGCTAAATAACCCATGGGCTATTTCTACATTTAATGACACCTCTATTGAGTCATTCATCAACACATGTCACCTGCCTGATTTATCCCTTTAGCACTGAATAGCAAATTAGTGATGAAGCTGTAGGCCAATGTGTAAGCCCGAAATTAGGGTTAGCCTTAGTGGTGAGCAATCATCAGTATATGTTTTAAGTGCTCTTTACTTTGTAATTGATAGAAAAGAGCATGTCAGCAAATCCCTTGCCAGTATCACATTCTACAGTTCTGAAAAACTATTATCCACCACACTATCTTTAAATGCCCCTTGCCTTCTTTCTCATTTCTTCTCTGGCATTTGCTTGATCATGCTTATCGAGCACTCCCAAGTTAATCACTGAGATACATTATTTTAATTTGGATTTTTCATCAGTGCTCAAACAACCAAAAGCCAATATTTCTTTAGCAGATCACATGGATGCTAATCACTAGGGAGATATTGGATCTATAAATATAATTATGGAGGATTTGCTAATCCAAAGAGGTGCAGACTTTTAAAACCTCCATTGTATTCATCACCACTATGACATCAACATCTCTAGTAAGTAAAGTAAATACTAAAAATAAGACATGGCTATCTCACCTGGCCTTTGTCATTAGTCCTCATTCCCAAAGCACCCAATTGCCGCTCTCGAACAGCCATTGCAAGGCGCTTCTTTTCCGCACGAGTATTTTCTCGTACTTCATCTACACGTCGGGCAACCTCTCCTCCATGTCCCTTAATTGCCTCAAGTAAGTTCTCGGCAAGAGAGCCCACATGCTCATCAGAAGAGACCTGCTCCAACCTATGTATCACAGGTATCACCTCAGCCGATACAGCAAGCTGTAGGATGTAAGAATATAAAAAAATAAGTAATTTATTAGAGTCCTAATAAGCCTTTCAAGATATTCATCTCCTACATGTTACTACTAGGGATATCATATTGATGCAATCATTGTTTCAGAACTCAAGAATAAGAAAGTAATACTAAGTTTTTTTCCCTAAGGATTGATGCGATAACTAAATTTTTTTAAAAAGGTCATCATTTTCTTTACTTTAAAAACTAATTTTTTTAAATCTCTCTCGCATTGCTTTATTAAGGAATTTTGATATGAAATTTTAGCCAAGATGGCCTCTGAACCAATTATTTAAAATTCACTGTCATTCATGGTTTTCTATGGTCGAAAATTATTGTTTAAGGTTTTCCTATGAGAGCAAAGTTGTTTGAAATTATTACCATAAAGATCCATAGTTTAAAGGTGAAAATTGACAGGTTTATACACCAAAGTATCATCATTATTGTAATAAATGATTTGAATTTTGACAATTGTAATGCTATGAGTGCAGTATATTTTATCAATGTAAGGAGTTGCTAGTAACTTGATTCAAATACACATATATTTTTGTTTTGTATGATGTCATAATTTATGAGCCATAGCTAAATTTTGTCTGTGCACCATTTGCAAAGGTATGTTCACAGAATTAGATTTATTATGCAGTGGAAGCCCAATATAACAAGTAAGCCTTTTAATGAGAATCCCAGTAATATGAGTAATGCCCTAGGTATAGTTCATCATCCTATGATTAATATGCTGAGCTAAATATATTTTAACTGTACTGCTAATATAACTATGCTGTGCTAAATATATTTTAACTGTACTGTTGTTCAATCATAATAACTTAATTGTTTTGATAAAAACTGTAATGCACAAAACAAACCATAAGTCACAGCAACTTACATGCTACATTTGCCAGGACCAAGAAATGTCTTCTTGGCCCAAGGATGCCGACTGTTCAATCATCTACCTAGTCACCTTAAATCTTTAAGAGGACCCATGCTCAAAACTACACTTGAAGCCTTTCTCACTGCCAAGCTGTATTATAACAACATGATTACATGGAAGACACCTTTTGAATACTTTTGTTTCTGTTATTAATTATGTGTTATCTTCAGTAGACATCCATTCGTTACACTGCTCTTTCTTATTGATACCACGTTGACTTGTCATATATAATGTAGTTGATCCTTGGACCAATTATTATCATTTATTATGTTATATTTTAATGCTTAAGTCTCCAATCTTTTTCAGCCATTACCTGTCAGCAGATGGTGATGCTCAAAAGGTACCTAGATTTGGTACTAGATAGCAGCAGAGATGAAAATGATAAGCAATGGATGGGGACTAAATGATTGAAATATTACAAGCACAGGTTTGTACTTTGTTCACATGGATAGTTCTAAGGTTTTTTCATAATAATAAATGCATTCATTACTATTTTATTATAATCATGTAAGCAAATGTAGATATTTTTATGAAAGAAATAAGATCACAAATACAACTAAATCTGCTGTGGCATAAGATTTATGTGTATTTACAGAAAACGCTCTAAATTTTTAAATGAAGTATTTGCATAATTATTCAACATTTTTAACTCATCCAAAGACATCATATCTGACCCAAGTCAAAATAACCTCAAGTTACACATGCGATGAGACTTTATTAGAACGATAACTGGCCTGATGACCTCAATAGTTTGGTGTTGAGACAAAATAA
>LYUA01000396.1:340880-353210 GCA_002093875.1 Calopteryx splendens
AGACAACCCCCTTTATTCAGAGCTCTGTAGGAAAAAGAATTAATTTTGAATAACTTTTATAGTAAGTAAAACACAGACAAACATGAGAGCTTCTGGAAACAACTCGTGCTTGGAGAAGCTCTCCTGTGAAACTTTTGAAAGAATAAGTAAATAAAGCAAATAGAAGGCAAACTTCAATTTGACACATTCATTTTTTTCCTTCTCATTTGTCTTGTGCACTGATTGTGTGTCAAAGTTGAGATGCATGTCTCTTTGATGTGGACCAAATAATTTGCTTATGATTATTGGTTGACCCCCCTTTTTTTAGAAGTCCCGGAAAAGAAAAAAAAAGAATCTAGCTAAAACAAGACTGAGAGTGACCAGAGAGAGAGAGGAGGTCAACTGGGAGTGAAGGGGTCATTCTAAAATTGAACTAGTATTACCTTTAGCTAAGATAGCATGTAATAGTTTCGCATACTCTTTCACTTAAGGTGACCGTGCCCCTTCTGCCAACAACTTCAAAGGACTCTGTGGATGAGGTGAGCTCCAGTACATCATCTTCAATTTCTGAGGAAGTTGGATCGGTCTCATCAGAAAATTCATATGAATCACCAAGGGCCACTTCTCCATCAAGATCTGAGGGCAACGGAGAGGAAATAGTGATTGACATGAAAAATTTCCCTCCCACCAAGCATCATCGGCTTCGAAAAATTCCTGTGACAGCAGGCAACCCCCTTAGGTGAGTGGGTATACTGTGCTGATTGAATGATGGAATTTTTTGAACTGTTTTGTTCTTCTACATTTTTGGGGGCTATCATTTTTTTAGAAGACTCTTCCAATGCACACTTCATTGGGATGTAATTCCATGTATGCTTACTTCCCTCCCTAGTTCAAAATGTGAATCTTATAATCTGTTTTAATGTAATAGTGATTTGATATTTTCAAGCCTTTTAGTTTTCAGTGGTTAAGTTACTCTAAAGATTTTGGGTTTTGCAAGGAAGACCATAGTAAAGAGAGATCAGTTAAGCAGAAATAATTCGCTGGAAATCAATAGTTTAGTAGTGAAATTAGTCAAGTAAAGTAATTGATATTGAGTTTTAGCAAAGCACAGCCTTCTCAGAGTGAAAGCAGAAATGGCTACACTATTACATGAAATTGCAAACTTTTGTCATTTACATTGGAGGGTGATTAATTCCATTTTCAAGGACAATGGAAGAAATTACTGTAATCATTCCCTAATTCTCTTAAACATGGAGCATTTTATGCTAAAAGTCATAAAATTGCTTGTTAGAAAGGTGCATTCATTATTACTGGTGTGAATTTTACTGCATTTCAATCATCGTGTATCATAGCACCAAGAGGGTATGGTGGTAATCTAAGGTTAATCATAGCAATTTTTAATATGCTTGGGGTCACATTTTGGAAAACACATAAAGAAGAGGAGGGTGAAGAAACTGGCAGTCAAGGGAATTGTGTTGTTTGTGACCAAATTGAAGGTCATAGTGGGAAGGAGATAAAAATCTTCCAATGGTTTTGAGATAAGGAAGGTGAGATTGGATGGAAATAGAACCTCTCTTGCATGACAATCTTTCTCCCTCCTTTACTTTCTACTCTGATGCAACAACACGATCCTTCCTCCATTCTCCACCAGTCTAGTTATCACTGCTCCATATGGTTGGTAATTCTTTTATTTCATAACAAATGAAATAGAACTGCTACAAAATCTTTCACCAAAGTTTTTTTCTGGCAGTAAATTATAAATGAGGGCTGTCTCATTTGTGTTGTGAATATCCTAAAGCGATTGAAGTAGCCCATGGTAGTTCTAAGTCTTTCCTTGATTGAATTTAGAATCAGGGCTCAATCTTCCACTGCTCTTGAACTAACTTTAGGTGATTAGGTGACATTATATGATATAACAAAATCAATCTGTTTCCTTTCTCTTCATCTACCATTTTAATAATGGAGCTGCTGAAGGGAATTCTAAGTGAACCGATTTTTGCTGAGTGGGCCATTCAAATAACACCTATTCCAATGCAGTATTTATTATGCCAGTAAGGAAAGTTAGTTACTTAGTATTGTGGGGGGAAGAGTCATGCGAGTTATGCAAAATTTATGGCAAAATTGACTTTTTATGGCAGTATGATGGAAATGACCACTTGTAATAACTGATGGAACTCAATATGCTATTCACTGAGAGATCAACAATGGGGAAAATATCTCTCACTATGGGGATCTTCTCCCTAAAAGCCATACCCATTATATAACATTGTTCACACACTCATTATTGTTTGGTAGGAGACAACTGATGCATAAAATACTTCAACAGATGATTTAAATTTAAAAAAAGATGCATTATATTTATCAGCATATCATATTTATGGGAGTATGAATGCATATATTTGCTATTAATACAGGTTTCCATGGCTTGATGTTTTAGAAGAATGTAGGTTTTATGAAATACCTAGGGTGCATTCATAATATTAACTGTTGAACATTATGGATACTGGACTCTATTTCTCATATTAATGGGGCTGATTAATTTGTAGGTATGTCATCCCAGATGACATCTTCACTGATTTAGAGGATGGAAGTACAAGAAATCTGAAGTTGAACTTTAAGACAGCTGAAGGAGAGGCAGTATCACCGTCTTCGTGGGTTCAGTTCAATCCTGACACTCAAGAGGTTTATGCTCTGTAAGTAAAGTCAGGGAAGCATGAGAGTAAAGATAATGATGATTCACGCCTTAAGGTTAATCAGCTGAAAAAAATTAATCCTTTTTTTTCTGTGTATTATTTTACAGCCCACTTGAAGAACATGTGTCAAAGTGGGATTTTATAATTGAGGCTGTTGACAGAGAGGGTGCATCTGTTTCAGATACTTTAGAAGTATCTGTTCAACATCATAAGGTATATAATAATTTAATAATTAATATTTATGAGTTAAACTTACTTCAGTTAGTAATAGTAATTTATACTGATAATTTTTTATTTTTTTCTCTCTAATTTTCATCATAATATAGTTTCATTTATGCACATTAAATTATTTTATTCATTTTTTATTTATTAACTTAATTATTGTCGTACCCACAGAATTAACTTCTTTTCCAAAACCTCACCTAGAACACAAGTCTCCCAGTATATATCCCTAATCTAATTATTTTTGAACCAGGTATGTGTATATTCTCTGGGTGAGATAAAGCATCTGTTTTTCATTGACATTCTTTGAGATAAATATATAATTCCCCCAAAATATTAGCATGCATAAAAGTAACTTATATTTATGTCAAATATACTGTTTTGGTAATGAATATTGAAAGGGAACCACTCTCAATTAAGTTTTATTTGGCATTCTACACGTGGAGTTCTCTCCTACTAGTGGAAGTAGGAAGTAGTGGAAGTGGTCGTATGTGAAAAGAAAGTTGAGGCAAGATTGTATGCACCTACATATTGTTTCATACAGTCTATTTTTAGACAGGGGGAGGGCCATTATGTAGGTTCCTAGATTAAAATGTCTTGTTTTAGGAAAATCTTTGTAAGTATTGTAGATGTTAGGGACTGATTGCTAACAAAAAAAATGATTTCATCTTTATCACCTTTCAAGGCAGGACCTTGAACTGCATCTTTAGTTACCTACTATCAATTGGAATTTAATATTTTGAAAGATACATTACATGAACAAAATCGCTGGCTAATTCATATACTGGTTGTAGTTATGATACATAGGTGTGGTTATTATCCTCCGACGGCACTATTTACTCATGGATTCTTCTATCGTAAATCTTTGAACTCAATGATTGGAACTCTATTGCAATGCTAATTGGCATATCATGCACATTGCTTTTATTTATCATCCTTAAAGATAGTAGTAATCCTTATGGTATTGTAAACTCCCCTAAGGAATTTTTTATGGTGCAGTTTGGTTTTATTGTGCCTTTGCTGGGTGCCATGATATTTCTAAAGGGAGGCATATCATTTTTGGTTTCCTAATTACTTGTGATGTACTTGTAACCATGTGGTGGCATTACATTTTTCTTTGGCCCCAGTGCAGGATTGAGAAAGTGGACACCTGTCTCAATCATTTTAGGATTAATGTATTTCTTATCGCCAAGGAGTCAGCCTCCCCAGTAGAGTGACGCCATACTTTCTGCACGTAGATTTTGGACAGTAAAAAAAATTTTGAACCTTGTATACAGTGAAATCGGAAGTTAAGCCTATCCCAGTCATTTTTAAATCTCTTTTTGTGTCAAACTTTCCGTCAGTCTCAGTCAAAATCAATTAGTAATACTTGTGTTTGGATCCCCATTTAAACTTTAGTTGGTTGGATCCATAACTCATGCCATACATTGTCATACATTGTCTTTTATGCAAAATTATTCTCTCATATTGCTTTTCTAAAATGTAAATGAAACACGGATTTTGTTTATGAGCCTGCCAAAAATGAGAAACCCTGAAATTAATACTAGAGCTATATCTCTCTGAAATTAATACTAGATGTTATCTCTTTGTCACGTACTGAATGGCATGATGACATGACCAATTATTAGTGGAATTTTATTTGAAATAATATTGTCCATGCATTAAAAAATTGCATAAATATTTATCTATTTTACAAGACAACTGTGTGTGATCAAAATTGAATTTTGATCACATACAGTTGTCACACATTGAATTTTTTTCATAAGAAAAACATTAAAAGCAAGTTCCATCTCTACACATCTAATTGGCATTACTGTATTGTATGTGATACATTAAGTAATTGGTGTGTTTGAAGGTATATTTTTATGTATCTTTTAGGAAGTCAATCTGCCAAAATTAGACTGAACCAAGTCCAAAAAGATTCATTACCTGAAATGACATTGGAGTACTTAAAGCTTGCTTGCTTGGAAAATTACTCAGCTAGACAACACACATAGTTGTTTTTATGATTATGATAGATGAAGGAGTGGTCCACGGCCTCAAATAATCATTTCAAAGATGATTAGCAATGATTACTACTGGTCAGCATCTTACCTAAAGTATTACATTTCTAGATGTCACTTTAATGCGCCCATGACACAATAAATTCACTGTGAAACATTATTATCATTTCAGTTGTTAAATCAAAGTTTGGTTTTGACAGGTAGGTTAAACTTTAAGGGTAGGGTAGGTAGGGTAAACTTTAAATAAAGAAATAAATTGTCTTTATTAGGGCTAGATTGAGACTATAATACTCCCTTCTTCCATGTAACCCATAAACATTCAGGGCATTGGGACTATTTTCTTTCCTAGTTGGCATCACAATTGAAAAAGATTCAAACTAATCATTTGCACACTATTCTCTATGTATATCAATGAGTTTTCTTAATGCATACACAACAAGCAATGAGGAAACCCATGATGCCAAAGTCTATTTTCAACCAAAAAATCATCCAGTTTCAGCTGCAGGTATTAAGTAATCAAAAGTGATATATATGAACCCCTAACCAAGAATATTGCATTAAAAATTGTTGATATTTGTGTTATGATAATAACTGTCACAACTTTGAATTATAATTGACATTTAATTTGATGGCTGTGAGTGAGTGAGCAAATACTGAATTCTGTGACCAGATAACTTTAAATCACACTCAAGATCATTTAAATCATTTTAGACCCAAGAGGTACTATATCATAATATATTCTCCCTTAGTCAGTTATTATGTATCCTTCCATCTGAATCTCAGGTGTAAAAATGCATTTGTATTTTTCGTGGGGCAGAAGCTGATCTGCAGAAAATTATGTATTAGAGATATTGTGGCAGATATATTAATGATTAAACTTGTATAACATATCCTATACTTATATTTTTGCTAGTTATTGGGATGAATAAATATTATTATTATTACTGCACATTGTCCATAGTTGATAAATTGCTTGTATTTTTACTTTCATATTGAATTAAAATTGTGTTTTTGGAAGAAACAGGGAAGCTTAAGCTGTATTCTATATCATTACACCATTATATTTTTTGAGCCATTAATTATATAACTAAAAATTTAAATCCAGTATATTTTAAACTTTTACATAATATTCATTGCCTCTCTTAGCCAGTATTTAGCTTAGTAACCATTAGGGTCCTTCACTCTCGCATGAAGTGTTGATTTTATTAATGAATTCAGGAGGTAGACCCTATAAATGATTTTTAGTGAAAAAATTTCTTCTTTTGGCATCCAATTACTCGTAAAATGAAAATATCCAAAATGGCCTCACCCCTTTCCGTAAAAGGGTTGAGCTCTTGGATATTTAACTGTCTATGACTTGGAAACTAGGCGACAGATTAAGGAATGGAAAACTAAGGGATTTGTTTTAAACATCAGAAAAAAACATAAAAAGTTTTTAACAAGACACTGTAGTTAGTGCCTTGTGTGGTTTGTTAATTCCATTGGCCTCAGGGGCTCTTTTTTTTAAGGCTGCTTCTGTGATATCCTTTACGCATCAACAGTTTTTTGATTGCATGTGACCACATATTGTTGTTACATTACTTCAATAATTAATTGATCAATTATCATTAAGTCATTATTACTCTCTCAGGATTTAATTAAATCACATTGCAAAATATTTTTCTTTCCAGGGAAGAAGGACATTCCATCATGAATTTTCTCTTGTCCTGCAACTGGAGAAGAAATTTGACTTTCCATCTGATGTAGATTGGCAGCTCAGGGTGTTGGACGGTTTAAGGCGTTTGTTTGGTGATGATTCTATTGTTGTGACAGCTGTTGGCCACCAACCATCTCCTGGTCAGGCATCATATGCCGACACTTTGGTATTCTCATGGACAAATGATACTCTACCAAGAACAGACTGCCCCAAAAATGATATCGAGAAACTGTTCAAGGTAAGTGTACATTGCTTGAAAGTGGCATTTTTATCCAACACGAATGGTAAAATGAAATATGTATGTGTAGTATCCTTATAATTCGTGCAGTTGTGATTCTTTTATCCATTTTTAATTTAATTGTGAATTGAGTATGATTTGCAGATACAATTCAGGTTTACTTCAGCAAAAATACCGATTTTATTGAGAAGATTTTTGGGGGTCAGGTCTGAAATTAAATAATAAATAGTACACTGTTGTTTTGAACAGTTACTTTGGAATTAACAGTTAATGGAGAAGTACCACATTTTCTCTAAACTTCATGCTATTACTTTTGAAACAAACTTAATGCATTGAAATTGTGATTATCTGAACAAATTCATGGGAAAAGATGAAAAAATAAGTGGAAAACATGGATAATGAAAGAATATAGGAACCACATTTTTTTTGTTATGTCAATAAATAATGCAGTATTTATTTTTTACTGTTTGATATACAATAGACTAATTAGACTTTTTCTTTGCTCTCCTATTCATTTTTTGAGTAGCGATTACTTCATTGGATTAATTACCCTCTGCTTCACGGCTCCCTCATATCATCAATGTATTTAAGCCATTGGTCATGTACTATGTCCACGTTAATTTCATCATTTATCATGAACAGCTATGTGCTGCCCAAGGAGACTACTAATTGTAAAACATGGATTTTTTTGAGAGCTTAGCTTTTTTTTAAACGATTTGACTTCAATTTTGACATGATAATAAATAAGATAATTTTCCTGTGCACACTTGAAGCTCCTCTATTTCTTGACTGAAAAGTTAATGTGTACCCCACTTGCAGATTAATATGTCAGTCGTGGCATTTTTGAAATTATGCTATCATTCTAGTGAATATTCTAGCATGTTGAATTTACAGTCAAGAGTCTTAAATATCTTGAACATCCCCCTTGTGAAAACTACTGTTGAATTTCAACAGTTATGTTGTAGTTTAACAGTTGCTATTGAAATTTAATATTAACTGTTGAGTTTCATACAGTTTTCTGTTAAGATTTAACAGGGAACTATTTAAATTCTACTAAATGCTAAATTTTAACAGTAACAGTTTAAACCCAACAGCTTTAACTAGACCATGGTATTATATTTAACAGTTTTTTGCCATTAAATTCTATAATTCCCAATTTACTGTTGATATTGAAAAAGTTTTTTAAAAGACATTTTTCACCTAAGGTGATTGGGCTTGACATGCAAAAGGTGAAATTTTTCATTTCATGATGACATCTTCGGATAAAAATATGAGAGATCAGGCCTTCCTTTCATCTTGGTGCTTAAAACGTAATGTGGAGTGTAAGACTTTGATAGTCCTGCGAAGACATGCTTTATGGCAAGATTTTGCTGTATTTATTTGAATATCAATTTATTATTTTGTAAAAGGCCTCAAATTATTACTTTATATCTATCTCTTGAGTATTTTTTGGATGTAATAATTTGCAAGGACCCAGTTTGAATGATGCTAAAGATGAGAGGCCCATTCCACATGCTTAAATAAGGAAATCAACCATCATAATAATGGAAAACATTTTTACTTATTCAAAATTCTCGTTGGTAACATGATATGAATGCTTGATTGTTCTGGATTGTAAATACATAATTGAGTTTTTCTCTTGATACCTATTTTTTTTGTTGTATTTTTTGGAATCATAAGTATAGGCGGAAGATATATCGAACATTCATCAGAGATAATAGAGTGCCTGTCATGTTTTGGTAAATTAAAAAAATTATAAATTGTGTTCACTCTCATGTCATGCTTCAAATTCCAATTGTTATTAGGTATTTTAAATATTTACATATCATTATTTAAGCCACTGGAAACTTAGCTTGGCTTTAATATTTTTAGATCCTGGCACTGAATGAGGCAGGGGAGCCTTCAACAGCCTTAAAGGATGTGCTGTCACCAGAGTTTAAGGTTAAGCGAGTGTCATACAAAGGAAATGGCCAATGTGAAGGAATTGGTGCGGGAGAGGAGGCAACTCCTCCAATCAGCAAGCAGGTTCCTAAAGGCTCGGGCGAAAGAGGGAAAGAGGGTCCAAAAGCACCCCCATTACTACCTCCCTCGGCATCAAACAAAGCACCTGTTCTTAGGAACCAAGTGGACCACATAAATGCCACAGTTGGAAAGTTGCTGGTTTTCAAAGTGCCTGAGGTAAGTAATGCCTGAAATCCATCCATTTGGATAGAAAAATTCTTCAAATTAGCCTTTTAAATGCTGGCTAAATGTTCTTGATATTTTGATGGCTTATGCTGACTCACTCAACTTCATAATGTCCTGGCTGCATTTAGAAATGAAAAAAAATTCCATTTCCAAATGCAGCAATCACTTATTGACTTGAATTTTAGTGGATCAGGAATTCTCTTTTGATTAAATATTTTTCAGGATACCATAATTTTCCCTTGTATATTTCATCACATATTGCTTTCAGTATTATTTTTAGGGCTGACAGGGCCACATTGACCGGGAAGAAATTCAACCTGGCCCCGCCCCTATTTAAAGAAAGTCATTCTAATGTTTTAATGGCATTATAGATGGTATCAACGGAACATTAAATAACAAACTTTAAAAGTTATAATGTAATGTTAAATTGGTAAAAATGTGAATACATAATTATAAATTAATGTAAATGTATCATTATGTGTGCTACAAATATTGCTCTAATATCATTTACTTTTTTATGCGTAAACCAGTGTCAATTTAAATTTATGATTTCAATTAGACTTCGTTTTTTTGAAAATATCTGTTGTGTGGCTATCTTAATCCAAAAACCATGTTTTCAAAATATCACCCCTTGCATAATGTAATACATAAGTGGGGAGTATTATGGAGCCCCCTATATTGTGGTTCTCGGGGCAATTGTCCTACTTGCTCCACCCTTCCTATGGCCCCGGCTACTGCTCTGTTGTGTATTTAATTTTTTGCTGTAGGCCTTGAAGTTATAGTATTTTCTATTGTGGATGAAATTTCTTCCAAGTGTTTTGTTTTTCTTCTGTTTCTCATCACTTCTTTCTTTGACAGGATACCTTCTATGATGAAGAAGATGGTAGCACGAGAAATCTTGAATTATCACTTCTTACCATGGATCGTACACCAATTCCTCCGGATCACTGGCTGCAGTTTGATCAGAGAAATCAAGAATTCTTTGGCATTCCATTTACCCAAGACAAAGGATTAAAAGAGTACCAGCTGGTAAAATCATTTTCTCCTAATTTTATTTTTTTCCTCAGTGATGGTGGGGTGGGCAGCCAACCCAACCACCATAGGACTTTAACCACTAAAACTTGCTAATGAGGTTGGAGGATGGTTTTCTGTCAGTATTAAGTTTAAGTCACCTGAAAAAGATAAGGTGTTAATCTTA
Organism: Calopteryx splendens; assembly: GCA_002093875.1. Classification (NCBI taxonomy): domain Eukaryota; kingdom Metazoa; phylum Arthropoda; class Insecta; order Odonata; family Calopterygidae; genus Calopteryx; species Calopteryx splendens. Next base: position 351,097 of record LYUA01000396.1, read on the forward strand.
AATAAATCACACATAATTGGTCATTGGTGATAGCCATTGGTTGGAGTGATCATTGGGTAAGGAAAGGAAATAAATTACTATGTACTATAGAAGTTAGATTCAGTACCAATATAATAAAAGGCCTTAAAAAAGTATGTTCATTATGAGAGGGTATCAATGTATATCATCAGCTAAAAACCACTTCTTATTTTGTAACTCAGTGGAGTCTATTCACTTAAGGATTGAGAATGAATTTTGTAACTATGCACAACTATTTACACTTTCTTTTGTTGAAAACATGTTTCAATGCATTGTCATGATTTGATTATACATATTATGTTCCAGGGTTTAAAACCCATTAATACAATATTGAAGGTATTATTCAACTAATTTTTCAATTAATTCGAGAGTAATTTTTGCAAATAATATTAGCTAGACAAGTTAAAAAAATTTCAAAATAATATTCATGAATTTTTCACTTTGGTGGAACAATTAAAATTCATTCTATAAGTCAGCCTTTAAATGCTACTGTCTAATATATGTACTACTCTTTCCCTCAGCTATATGCCTTTTGCTTAGTGAAATGCTTTAATATCAGTCTTTGGCTATTTACAGCCACAATCCAGTGGAGAAATGAATTTTTTTATCAAACACTGAACTCAAATTTGTGGTGCAGTTTTTAATTCTTTAATGTGGTATAGAATGTCTTAGCCATTTCATTCAGTTTCTTAATATAGCAGTAACCATAGATTTTACTTAAACTTATAAACGTATCCTTATTTTCTGTTAATAATTTAATTGCATTTGTTTATTCTAGGTTTGCAAAGACAGCGGTGGACACAGTGCACACGATGGTCTTGTTGTAGCTGTTCATGACATTCCTGCAATAACTGCGAGTACACGACGAAGGCCGCTGCTTCCCAATCAACAACTGCCCACTGCACATTCATTCCACAGCATTGAGTTTGTTGCTACTCTTGCGGAGGATCACGAAAAATTTGACTCCAGTCCATCACTGAAGCGTAAATTTGTGGAACGACTTTCTCATTTGTTTGGTGATCGCGATACCTCCTCGATCCTGCTCTACTCGATCACAGCAGGAGAGGACGATGGAGTTGCTGAGGATGGGGAGCGGGGTACCACTCTTATTTCATGGTTTAACACTTCTTTGGCCGTAGACAAATGCCCCAACAAGGATGTCTCTCGCCTCAGGAATATTTTAGGTGAGACTATGTTTGGCCGTTACTCATGAAAGCATTTCCATTTCTTGATTTACAAAAAGGCTTAGTCTCTTTTATGTTCTGTCATTTTATTTTCAAAATGTTGCATGGTAAGTGCCTAAATTATACAGTTAATTTTTTTTTTAAATTTCAGCTTAATTCAACAGACAATGTGATCATGTTATTCACTTGAGCCCTTTTCGTTAGAATACAATTCCTAAAACCATGGCTTGGTTAAGGATCTTAAACGTTGACACTGGATGTATTTTTCCAATATTATTCTATGCATTAATGATAATATTATTTATTTGTCATTAAATGGTAAATACAATCCACAATAGGCATCGTCGAGTAATTAAACACACATATTATCCATACATGAGTGGTAATTAAGTTAGAATTCCTTCCATAGCTACCTCAAAATATTCTTGTGTAGAATAGAATACTTGCATGATAAGCCATGCATGTAATTCAGTTTTGAATTTCCCTATCTCAAGATTTCTTACCTCCTCATGTAATTTTTTGAACATTTTTGTCCCATGCATTGAAATGGTTTATGGGATGTTGAGAGTCTATGAAAACCCGTATCAGATGGAAGAAAAACATCTTTTGCTGTAATAGTTGCAATTGCAATATCGCTTAAGATGTAATTTGACTTCCTAAGTTGCATATGGAAATTGAGGGATTAAATAATCATTTTTTTATCTTTTCAATTTTGTATTCTTTTGCATTTGTCCTAATATTTTGTCCTATCAAAGTGAAATTATAAAAAATCAGATGTTGCCTGCATACGAGAGCATATATGAGAAGCAGATGAGGAAAGTAAAATGAAGAATAAATAAAAATCACTATTAATTAGGAAAGTTACTTAAGAGTTTTTTCTTCATAATACATTGTTTGATATTCATAATACAT
>LYUA01000396.1:440111-451240 GCA_002093875.1 Calopteryx splendens
TACACTTTTTCCCTTCAGTGGTGCCCTCCAGCGGGGGTGAGACCATTCCGGGGTGTCGCCGCAGATGTCTAACCCACACTCCTCTCTTTCACTCTCCTCACAAGGCTCGGATTCCCGTCTACCCTTCGCAGCACCTCTTCCTTACTCACCCTGTCTGCCCATCGCACTCTTAAAATCCTTCGGTAACACCAAATTTCGAACGCCGATAGTCGTCTTTCCCCGTCCTTCCCCGTCGATCATTTCCCCGTCCATGTTTCGCAGCCATACAGAACCACACTGCAAACTAAATTCTTAATGATCAGTTCGCGTAGCTGCAGATTGATGCCATTCAGCGTGAAGACCTTCGCTTTCTTATCGAACGCCATCTTGGCCTGGTGTAATCCGCAATTATAATACCGCTAATTACCCCTTCACCACCTTCGTAGTGCAATTTAACTGGTACATGCTCACGGGAATCGACCTAAAATCATTTATCGGTTATGTAAATGCTCGTGTTGACAATTATGGCAATTAATTTTGCGCACCACTACAGTTTATTGCCCTTGTTTTTTTGTCGTTCTCGTTTTCGACTAATGGCTTTAGGTGGCACTGAGGTCGTAGCGTAATAAAAAAATATATTTAGTTCGACGTGGTACTAAAACGCAAGTGATGGGAAGTCGTCTGTCTTTCTTTTCTGTCTCACTCTCACGAGCGAAGGTATCTCCAACGTTCGATGGCGGGAAATCTCAGGGTTAAACGAATTTACTGCATTGCCGTAGGAATTATTTCCAGGAAATGTGGAGAAAATGAAAAAATCGCTGATTTTTCCGCCACCCAGTTGAAATTTACTAAATGTTGGTCCAATAAATCTGTACCTCTTTACAAAAAAAACATTTCCTTATTTCGAAAAAACATAGCCAATCAAAGATGGCGGTGTTCCGTTTAGAGTGAGTTGTGAGAAATATCTAAATATTATTTTTCGGAAATAAATATTGAGACTTTTCTGCTTGAAAAGACAATGAAAAATTCAATCGATATTGAAAATGACCAATTCCGACTTCCTTCCAGCGTGGTAGATTTCTTCACTTCACTTGGAAGTCTGCATTCTTCATTTTTAAATACATAGAAAACGCACTATCCCACAGAACAATTTTAATACCGGTGCGACGCGTTTCACGGTAATCACTTTTACGGCATCGATCGATGTCACTTCTGCGGCATCGATCGATCAAACGACTTCAATCATACGAACACCGAGGGCCAGGATTTTAGCCGTTGGGGGAGAAGGGTGGGAGATGGTGGGGGCGATGGATTTTTACTGATTCGTCACTCTAAAGTTTTAGAAAGTTTCAGATACCTAGTAATTACATTCTTTGGAAAAGGAGAAGAACTCTTGATTCGCTGAATTGCGTCCTCTCACTTAAAATCATATAAATTTGGCGAAGTTTTTGTGTAACGGCGTCCAATGGCCAATTTGAGGTAACGGTTCAACATGCACCCGTCCCTCATCCCCTCGTATTATCCCCGACATCTCCCTGCATCACATATCCCAAGAACCTTCCGGAAGGAGACAGAATTTGACAAAGAAACCCGTACGGTTTGCAGGGAACCCTCGTAATCCCACTGTGGAACATTCATCCGATTCGGAAAGTGCGAGCTTGGCGGCAAAAATCATGAAAATCTCGGAACGATCCATTAGGTTTTGCATGCAAAACTGGGGCATCGAACGTTATGATCCCCGGGGAGATAAAATCAGCCTCCCACCGGTGCGGGTTGTCGGCTGTCCTGAATCCAGCTTTCCAAGCACTTTTTAAGTTTCCCACGGAGAGCGCGCGCTCGTGGAGAAGTCCGCGAGCGGCAGTTAAGCGAGGTCTCTCGCCTTTGCCCCCCTGCGACTCGCGTGCTGAGCGGTAACGTAAGAATCAATCGCCTAAATAAGTAAACCACCGCCGCCGGCCGGTTCGAATCGCCGCCGCGTGGAATGCCTGCCGTACTTGAACGCGGAAGTGCGTAGAAGTGAAAAGTCGACGGACCGGGTGAACCGACCACCGGGGGAGACGGGGCCCGTGCGTCTGGGCTGGCCTTCGGCGCCCACCGCCTTGGATATTTTAATCCAGGTTGAGGCAGTTTTGTACGAACTCCCGTAGCCTCCCTCCTCCCCAACTCTCGCAACGCCGCCCGCCGTCCGCTACCGCTTGCGTCGGGAGTGGATCTTGGTCACGGGGCGGAGTGACGTGCGGTGGCCATAATCGTCGATCTCCGGAGCCGTTTCCGACGCTCGAAGAGCCTTAAGGAAAAAGGAATCTACATCTACATTATACCCCGCAATCCGCCGCAAGGGCGTGTGGCGGGGGGTGTTGCCATGCATGCACAAGTGTTACAATTATTATTTACAAATATTAGTAAAAAAAAAGTACACTCGTGCTCCACGCATGCACACCCACATGCCTACGTACATTTATGGTGTTTGTCTAAATTGTTAACCCTTTATGTAGCCTTTCACTTGTGATGCTACGGAATGCAATCCGTGCGCGCGTTACTTCCCCACCCAAATCCATTATCTTTTCGACAGCTCCGGCGGTGGCCTTCGTAGAGCGGAGAACTGGTTGCCGAAGAAACCAGTGGTCCTCCGCGGGCCGGGTCGAAAGCGGTGGCCCCGCTGTTTGCGGACCTGCGATGACTCACCGTGGGGGTTTTCCCTTCCGTCGACGGAGGCGGGCCGCACACTTCGGTGGGGGCCGCTGGGGCGCAGGACCCGTTCGATCGGCCTCCTCAAGGTCTCGACTCTTGTTTCAAACGTCCATTCGCGAGCGGAATGAGTAATGGCCACGAGGGTCGCGCGAGCGGAATGGGAATGGGTCGGCTTCGGCGTTTGAATTCGGGGGGCGTGCGGGGGTGAGATTAACCAACCCACATCACTCGGCCGCAGAAGTGAAATCAGTCCCGGCGGATTCCTTGGATTGAGTCGGTCTCCTGAAGAGCGTCAGGTTGGGAATGCGAAAAGATGAATGAAAATATTTCTCTGGAATTTAAGTAATTGAGAATTCGCGCACATCGACGGTTACCTCTGCTCAACGCACGCAATTGTGTCTCGGCTCCGCTGACGAAAACGTGTCCATAGACCAGGTTGAGATTATTGGAAAGGATGACGGCTTCAGAGGAATTCCCGCTAATGCTCAGCGGGAAATCATTATCAAAGACGTGCTTATCAAATCGTCACTTGGACATCGTACGACAAATCATAAGTTCGTCGTGCGATCCTCCGTCAGACGATTCGGACGTCATTATGACACAAGCAAGTCATTTGTAATCCTTTATAGGCATATGGCTCGATGATCATTTGCCTTAGAAAAACATAGTCAACGCCATTTCAGTCCTACGATTTAGAAGAATTTCGGGAAATATTTCTATTAGGAATTATTAGTTTTAGGGCGTCACCCTCTTTCAAGGAAGCTATAAATTTGGCCGGCGCGTCTACGATATCTATTCTTCGTCGTTTTTCCGCGGACAATTCAGTGATTAACCAAAATCCAAACAGAATTGAAAATAAAACTAAGCAATGAACAGTTGAATTTTTGCTATTTCCACGCTTTCACAGTTTTTAGCCGATTTTCCACCTGATAAGTGCAGTACCTGTGGTGTTTAATTAATATCTGACGGTTTAATCCAAAGAAATGATGGGTTTTGCAATTGCTCATTCCTGCAGACATTTGGTTTCTCCAAACGACTTTAAAATAAAAAGCGAAATCCTTTTCATATTCATGGCTTTGTATTCAGTTGTTCATCAATCATATCTCAATCTATCCATCACATCAATCTAGGTATTTATCGTATTTTTCTGACTAAAGGCGTTACCGTGAAGCTGTCTTCCCAACCATTTCTGTCTATCCCTAGCTAGTTCTTTCATTTCGTGAAAATATTTAAAATTCGTCATATTTATAACGTTCCGTAGCATGGAAATCCGCGTCCTCTGCACTCTTAGATCTTTTTCTCAAAAATAATGTTTAACATTTCACTGTCTGATCATATGATCTCCATAAATTTTATCTTCTTCCTTTCAATAGCATCTAATAGATCTCTGACATTACCCCTGAAAATATATTTGAAGCATTCTTTTGACTTTATTGTCTTCAGCAACAGTAAGAACATGGTTAGACTAAGTAGGCACATCATTCAGCACTACCTTTTAGCTATTAGTAGGTATTATATCTTTTTCTTTCTTCCCTATCGTCCGTGTCTCAGAATCATAAGTAAGAACACTCCATTCCAGCGTATTCACAAACCTTTTCCTTGAGCTCATGGTCATTCGTCAGTTAATTTTAATTTTGTTGAAAGGTTTGCTTTGTCAGGGTTATTCTATTTTTAACATCATGCAAGCTTTTGTTTTTATTTTCTATCTGACTTCCTAATTAGCAAAACTCTTTCGCGAATTCTATTTGTAAACTTTTGATCTTGATATTGCATTGATGTCATAGTTTTTATTTGTTTATCTATGCACTGATTAATCTTCACAGATAATACACAGATATACAGATAATAGAATAGATAATTTCCATTAATTATCTGATCCTAACGAAGATATACCTAGATATGCTTTCCCTCTGCCTGCGTTTGAGGCCGAAAGGCATAATCCCTCGTACAATGTGGAAAATAATTCAGGACCCATTGCGTTCTCGTCACCTCGTGTTCTCCGTGATGCTTTTCGCTTTCGGTGTGACTCAGTCCCTTCGCGACACTGCGTGCCTCGATCCGAGCCAAGTTTCTGAATTATTGATGAGACCGGATCGGTCGTTTTTCCAGAACGACGAGGATGCTATCTGAATTACCTGGAAGGGCTCCCACATATATTGGCTGCTTCTTTCATGATCACGTTTATTTCTTTCAAGTTGCCTGTAGAAGATTACAAACGACCGCGTCTTTCCCACCCGGGGATCATTTTCCCTTCCCTCCCGCTGTCCTTCCCTTAGTCGGCGTCCGTCCACGCCTGGGCGTCATTTCCCATGGAGGGACCAAGGCGCCAAGTAGGTAATTGGCGCCTTGGAGGCAGAGCGAAGGATCTGAGGTTGCTCGAGGTCTCTCCATTACACCTGCGATGAAAATAAATTCGTGAATCGTTTTTAATACATCGTTTAATCGGAACCCCCCGTTCGGAAGTGTCGTTTCGACTTGCTTCGGCAAATTTCTTGAGTAAAAAGATGCGAAGGCCTGAGTTTCACGAGGGTGGCTCCATGATATACTTTCGGCCGACTACTCTCTCAGATTTTAAAATTGGTAGTGAAATTCACCTGCATAGTCTGATAATGTGCACACATCTGTGATAATTTGGAATAGGTACTGTCCTTTGTGAAGTGGAACAAGTCAATGAGCCAAATGAGATATGCGAGAAGATTATCACGATTCGGGACTAACGGTGAGGTAGATTCTTCAATGAGTTTAAATCAGGTAGGCATAAAACATAATTCATCATTATTAAGAGAAGCTATATTAGAATAGATGTTAACTAAAATAATCTAAGTCAATAAAGCCGAATCTTTTGTGGCTATAAACTGAATAATTTTTAGCATTAGGCGAGATTATCGCCTTATCGGACGAAGAAATGAAATATGAGAGTTCTTCGCATGAAGAAATAAATTATTCAGAAGGTGTACAGGAAAAAGGAAGATGGAAGAACGAGTGACGAAAATGTTTAAAAAAAGGTTTTGATTGAAAGAGGTAGATTAAAATGAAAGCGATTCATCGTCAGTAAAAATACCCCAGAGAATATATTTGAAGCATTCTTTAGTCCCTATTGTCTTCAACAACTGTAAGAACATGGCTAGACTAAAATGTAAGAGAAAAAAACTGAGAAAATCTTAAATATTTACCTCTCCTTGAAGAGAGCTGGCATGTTTTGAAAAATAAAAAAGTTTATCGCCACAAAAATCATTGGATTCCGTATGCTTATTTATAATTTCATTTGAAAGTATCTTTGTTTGATAAGTCATAAGTCCCGCTGATTTATCACGAGAAGTTAGACGTAGCGCTATGCTTTAGTGTTACGTGGAGACAGGAATCGTAGCCATATTACAAAATTAGCCTTAAGAGAAGGAAACGACTTTAAATTCGTTTTCCTAAATATGTGCGTCCTCTGATGTGCTGCATCGTAATCTTCAAGTTTTCGACTTATAACAGATTCTTTAGTTCTTCGTTCCGAAGATTGGTTGACCGTACCGCTCATTTATTTCCAGCCCAACGTTCATCCACTTATATACCCTTTTATCACCTTCCCTCGCACCCATTTTTATTTTTCCCACGTATTTGACCCTTGGTCTTTCTTCCTTCCTGCGGTTCTTACTCTTTCCCTTCCATTGCGTGCCTAATGACTGTCCGCACTTAATCCAATTCCTCGCATCCTCATTCATCTGCCTATTTGATCTTCGGCATCCACTCTAGCACCATTTTCGCCTCCTGTTCGCTGCGGGTGTGCTTTTCCATCGGTCTGACCATGACTCTGATCCAAAAAGCACAGCAACCCCCGCGGTGTTTTTGGGCACTTCTACCGTGTTTGTAACCGTATCCTCATCGAGTTTAGTAGCTTAAAATCCATCATAATAATCGTCTCATTAGCTTGTGTTATTCTGCCCGCAATGTTCGGCGAAATTCTATTCTGTTCGATGGAGTTTTCCCGTTCTGTGAAAGGTTATATTAGTTCTGGTTTCTCTCCTTGCAAAGTACACGAGTTTCCAGTCTCTCATCCACATATTATTATCCTTAGTCGTCGTTCGCAGTTCTTGGCCCTTGATAGAGTTTGATTATTAAGTACATTAAATTATTCATTAAATTATTAAGTAAATTAAATTATCAATTAAATTAAACCATCATCTTTGGGCTTGTTACTCCTGCACTGCTTCTGCTCTATTTTAAAGCAATATGAGATGCATACTAATAAAATAATCATTAGATGAAAATGAAGGAATGGTCCCTCGGCGGGTATATATGAGAGAGCAATCTGAGTGGTAAAGGACGATTGATTCGTTGCACAAACGAATTCGAGGGTAAGCATTTTTAAATTTAAAAAAATAATCCAGTACTGCAATATGGTATTCTCCGTTACCATAATCGTGAAGATTAATAGTGTGAATAGATATAGGGAATAGATCCTCCCACATGAATGCCAAGTATTAAATTCTGAGAGTGGGAGAAAGAATGATCGACGAACAAGAGCCTCGGTCATAAACGGAGAGTCACGGAATTGAAGCAACTAGGCGAGACATCCGTAACACGAGCAGTGGAGTTAGTCATCGATAAAATTGCCAGCGGCATAATAATAACAGTCATCTGGTGACAAAGTCTCCACTCAGAGGTGAGAGGAAAGACGGATGACGGCCAATGAAGCTCTTGAAAGAGTGACGGAGTGCATTCTGTATTCGTTCATTAATCACTCGGAGAATTTCCTCGAAAGAGAAGCAAGATGGCTGAGTCCACGGAAGGTGTGAACGTGATCACTAAAAGCGGGAGTAGCCGTGACTTCGGAATCGAGTGTCCGGCTGGCATCGGCACGGAGGTCTCTCACTTGTTCTCCTGTCTATCTAGTCTACGCTCTTTCTGCCGCACATTATCCTCTGGGAAATCACTGCTCCCGTTGCATATTTTTCTAGCCTACTATTTTCTAGTGGATTCAGAAAACCACATTATACAACCTCTCGGACCACGCTGCCAAAACTTCCGGTGTCCCGAATAGGCAGGAGTTTCAATTCTCACCCACATTATATGGTAAACGCTGGAACATTGATGTGGGCTTACGCGAATGTGCAAATAATTTTCCCGAGTATTTTTCCATAAAAATTTCATGCAGCATTCAGCTTATTGTTGCATGATAATTCATACATTTCTGAATTTCAAAGTAGAGAGAAAGTAGTTATCGTGCAACTGAACTATTTGAATCGTAATACCACTTCACCGTTTAAGAAAAATACAAAAAGCACATTTTTAGCTCATAAAATTATCATCAATCTCAAAATATTCAATTACCTTGCATCCTTTCAGAATAATCCTCACTGTAACTTAGAAAAAAAATGACTTTTACGAAAATACGTAATATTTCATGCAGATCATACATTAGGTAATGGGCGAGAAATTGGACTGGAGAAATGAAGTGCATGAAACAACAAATATGCATATTTCAATGACGTAGAGTCTTGATTTAATACGAAAAGTAACTTAATTTAATAACAAAACACTTGTAATAAAACCGAGAGTAAATGGAAAATGATCGAATTAGTTATGCATCATATGCTTAAAGTGAAACATCTTCACCATCTTTGATACGAAATATTCTTTGACTGCGTGTTTCTACTGCGATGTTAACCATGAGTTCTCGCGGAAAGTGACATAGTGGGCATATGTCACACGTGTTAATGAGAGGAAATAAATGAAGAATGACCGGCCGGCCTGCTATCCCGGCTATGACCGGCAAAATTTGACTTATTGGAGGTTAAATTACTGTTTTTTTGCAACGCCTCAATTTTTGAAGCAATAATTGAACGTTCTTCCCTGAATTTGTGAATCGATGCACGGATTCGTGGCACAGCAATTCTTGTGCGTAATTTAAAAAGTTTACCTTTTTGCCTTCAACTCACCAATCTCTTCCAACGAGGTCGTATTTTTCCAGGGAATGCAGTGAGCAATCCAAGACCCGTAAATGAAGCTCAAGTTCAAGGACTCACAACCAGATTGTTCACGGAAGTGTTTTCAAAATTCCATCGCTTGTTATCTGTGCCAAATGTCACGTTGGTAATCTATATTTACGCCCCCTTGAGACCTGGATCGAAGCATCCTCAGTAAAATTGTGGAGAGTACTAAGTTGTTTTTTCATTGCGAACGTCCATAATTTCGACCAAGTCACGCCCGATACTATTTGGTTTACTGGACCGTGGCGTTGAGCGAGAAAGGAACTTCCCCGACCCGACGAATGCCCGATCGCAGTTTAAATATACCTACAGACAAATACACACATTGGACTCGTGCGGCCGTCGTGCCTAAGCGGTGCAAATTATTTGGGCCACACCTCGGATCTCCGCGGACACCACACGCATGCGATAAAATCTGCGAGCGGCGGACGATGATGATTTCGCTCGGGGACGCACGCACAATTGCACCACACCCGTGCGTCCACTTCGCCTCCGACTCTTCCCTCCGGAGTAGACTATGTACTGCGGAAGGGCTGCGCGATCCGGCATGACTGGTTCCTCGGGGGGGAGGGGGGAGGAGGGAAAAAAGCTTCTGCATTCCCCAAGAGCGAAGAGTTGAGAAGCTCCCATGTGTGTCACTTGTATCTACCGCCGGGTGTCGTCGACCCGTTTAAGCCCGTAATTGTTCCTGGGTTTCAATGAGAGGGAGCAGCGGACGGGGTTGTTCCCGCGCGGAGATGATTCGGAGACAACGAAGAGTAGCCCAAAGGTGCTGACTGTGACGGTGATGGGAGATTCCCAGCGAGTAATGACAGGTGACCCGGGGATCTCTTGACCCGGATTCGAAATCTCACGTTACCTAAGCTTCGTCTTGGCGTAGATGACGAGCGACAAACGCAGGAAGCATTCAAGGGCACCGCGGCACGCGAGGATGCCGGCCGTCGACGACTCCCGAATCCGGTTGCATCGAAGCGCAATCAGGCTCGCGGAAGTCGACGATATTAAGTCCCCGATAGCTGAGACTGCAAGAGGGACTTAAAAAATCTGCGTCTTACAACCAAAAGGGGGAGGGGTCATTAGGTCACCAACCATCAGGGTACTTAATGGCTCTTAGCATTAGGTGAAGCTTCATTTTCAGGTAGCTCCAATTGTCGTAGGAAAGTGATGCTTTGCACTGTTGTGATCACGAATTGCGCGAGGGAAAAAGGATTCCTTATGTCTCAAGTTTCCCTCAACTTCCTTGCCTACCAATGTTTTTCCGAGCTAGAATTATTTTCTCTCTGTCAGTATTAAGCTCGTACGGTCCTAGCAGTTTGAGTCGCGCGTGTAATTTTCGTGCTTGAAGCGGCTCCATGACCAGAATCTCCAATAATAACGTGATGCTTTCTGTTCGTTCATAACGATTTCTAACGAAGTGGTGAGCTTTTTTGTTTGCATCGCTCAAATCGGACATTACATCCCTCTGCTCATGGTCCCAAATGCTCGATGGGTATCTGTGATGAAGGCTGACGCGATACTACGTGAACTAACATAGTACTACTCCTCTTCTTAACTTTTTAATTCGAACACAAACACTTTAGTAGTCTGATTATTATTAACATGTATTAGCTAGTTGTTCAACCGTGGGGAATCATGAATTTGATTAAAATACTCTTACAAAGAATGAAAAACCTATTGGTCTATCGAGTACCAAACGTATTTGTGCTTCACTTTGACTTTGATATAACTGATAATTGGGGGAGGGTGAATGTTTTCCTGCAGTGTTTATGTCCCACAGATTTTGTGTACCGGTAACAGGTTGCTTTACCATAAATGTTGCTACCACTTTAAATTTTTTAAATCTATCCGTGGTATTATTTGGAGGTACACTTTATACATTTCTTTCATTTCTGTTCTCTTTTAACCTCCCCCCCCCCTCCGTTTCCTGGCATATTCCCCAATCTTTTTCAACTGTGACTTGTAAATAATAGTGAGAATTTGGATTGAAAAATTAAAGGTACACGAAATATCAATCATGATGCTGGGAAGAAAGAAAACATATGCATATTGAAATAAACTGCCTGGAATTCGCGGATGATTTTGATATACTTTCTGAAAATATGACAAATGCAGTAATTCAAGTTAATCTCTTGGAGGAGATGGACAGCAGAATAGGTTAAAGAATTTCAAGAGAAAAAATTAAATTTATAACGAACATTAAAAAATGCTCAATACCTTTAAATAATAGATACTCGCCAAATAGAGAGGAGTTAATATTTAGGAGAAATATGGGGCGCGGTAATCCAATGGGTAGAGCAATGAGATAGTAACCGGATAGGGCCCGGGTTCGATTCCGGGTGACGCCTCTTCGAGTTTTTTTTTCAGGTACCAGTTCTTCCTGGGAAATCACAGGTGGTACAGAGAAAGGAGCTAACCCCCCTACCCGTAGGTATGTGTGAATTTCACACGCCGTTGGGCTTAGCACTGGGTGAGCTCTACCCT
>LYUA01000397.1:125382-145328 GCA_002093875.1 Calopteryx splendens
TAGCAATTAGGTAATCATTATGATGGACACATGAAGAATGTGACCCACAAAAAATTAATCTATGGAGGAAAAATAAAATAAAAAATGGGTTTAAAGTAACTGTTAGTCATTTCACAAGGTATCTAACTTGTGATTTACTCATAAGTATTACATAATTTTTCCCTCATTCACATTTTGCTAGATAAACCATGAATTATTTTATAAATTTCATCAAATCTGTGCTGGTGATGTGCAGAAAAATACACATTGCTCAGAGTATGAATTCTGATTGGATGAGGGAACAATTTCGATTTATTATTTTATTCGATTCATTATCCAAAATTATTTTCAAAAGAGCATCATTTTTATTTGGTGAAAGATTGCTAAACCCCCCATTAAATGCATAATGTTCAAAATATATGCCATATAAAAAAATTGAAATAAATAAGTCATACCACCTATAAATACTATAAATTATTAATTGTAACAATATATACATAACTACAAAAGTAATATCCCATTTCATAAGTATAGTTATCATAAAGAAAAATGTTTTAAACAAAACTGCATGTTTAAATGTATATACTGAAAAATGAAACTTACCTCCTCAAAAGGTTCTGAGATTACAGTGTCCTCCTTCCAATCAACAGTTCGCCAGATTCGTAAAGTTTTGTCATCAGACTGAGATGCAACAAATTTCCCAACAGGGTCCCAGGCTAATCCCTTAACCATTCCAGAATGTCCTTTTAAAACTGCCACCATTTCTGACAGCAAACAATAAATTTATATAATAAATAAAATGCATGGGATATCACTATTTACCGAAGTTGCATATCAGTTACAAAACCTCATAAATTCTTTGGTTTGGCTTCCAAAGGGTCAGTCAATGTCAATTTAATGAGGTCATGACACACATCATTTTGCATTTTGATGTAACCTGCTGCATACAATTTCTTTTCTTTATGGTTTATTTAACCTCCTAAAATTATTTTTCCACAAACTCAATTATTTTTCATTTCTACACAAAATTTCATTTAATCGATTTATTTAGCATCCCTATGACTCAAAATAAGCTACTCCCATTTGCAAAATTCTGTTTTCAAATTTATTCTATTCCAATTATTTTAAACCAGGAAATTACTTATACAATTCAAATTTTATGTAAACGTGATCCTAGTCTTTGAAAGGATTCACCTTTTTTCCAGGTTTTTAAGCCTATAAAGCTTTTATATAATTACATATCAACAATAAAAAGATGCATGATTCACATTCATAAAAGTATAATGTTGGCCAAATAGGAAATAAGGCTATGCCAAAAAAGCATTTCTCGTCAAAATTAAAAAATAACCTAACTTGTGTCATTAATACATTTACATCAGGCATTTAACTCAAGTTTAATGCTCCTTAGTTTCTTTACCTTACGTTGGTCTGCTCATTTTCCATCTTCTTCTCCATCAATGCCATTCATGTTCTATCCTTCATTGCCTGTTGCTGCAGAGCAACAGCAAGCATATGCAGAAATAGAACTGAGAGGGAACCTAGAAAGCTCAATCAGTGCAATAAAGGCATATTTGGATGAAGGAACTGGATAAAGGCTTATTCCTCATCTTCAGCCGCCTCAGATAACATTCCCAAAAATCGCAACAGATGATGCAAGTGACAGATCACCCAGGATGAAGATCAACAGTATTTCACTATACCTAAAACAAACCCTACAATTTGATGAAGGGGGCATCTGGCAGTGGATGCCAGGACACCACTCTCCATCATGTAACTTCCACTGAAAGCAATGTACTCTCAGGAAGAATTTCAGACTACAACTATGTCTCTCGAGTATTGTTGCAGTGGCACTCACCCCTGTTTCCTATGAAATCTTGACTTGAGTGAGGGAAGAAAGAGTATCTGAACCTGCCCATTCCTCAGACTATTTCTCATATTTTATTGGGTGGTCTAATCTGCT
Organism: Calopteryx splendens; assembly: GCA_002093875.1. NCBI lineage: Eukaryota > Metazoa > Arthropoda > Insecta > Odonata > Calopterygidae > Calopteryx > Calopteryx splendens. The sequence continues at coordinate 127,322 of LYUA01000397.1, forward strand.
TATATATTTTTGTGTCCAAATAATTCTCTTGGGGACATAAGTACACACAATAGTCTTCTACCTTTAGCCTCATTTACTCTCAATATGTTTAGGACTCCCATCCTAGTTTTCCAACTATCCGTGACACTTGTTTCACATAGGTAGCAATTTTTGATTCGTCTAGCTGATCATCTTTAGAATTTATCTTGATAATTTAATTAAAACTTCCAACATAATTAACATCAAATTGGGAAAGACTTCTCAGGCTGAAAGTGAGAGAGATTCTTTCTACATTGATGCCTGATGTTTTATTTTTAATGGAAGCTGCAATATCTAGTGTTTTTTTAAGTAACAGGGAGCTTGGAAGATATTCAAAACAGGTTTCCTAGTAGAGTAGATTATGTCTCTTTATAAAAAATGTACTAGTCAATGATAATGCAAAAAAAATCAATTTCAACTGTTCTACCTGTAGCAACTGAGGCTGAAAATAATTGACGAACTATAAATTTATGTACTTGATTTAATTGGAATTTGATTCCCCAAATAATAAATAATCTTAATATATATTTATTTCTAAAATAATCATGGCCTTAGTGAGCTACACAAAAAATTCCAAAGATATTTCATCATTTCTTTCATTGATAATTAAGTAATTTTTTTGGTTGATAATAGCAGCTTCTGAAGCTCAGAAATTGTGGATAAGACAGCAATAGAAATTTGAAATATCCTGAAATTGCAACTGGTAACGATAGAGAAAAATATTCAGGAGATTATATGTTAAACAAAGAAAAGGAGTATATATATAGTTACATCAAAATTCAAGATGGTGCAAATGTTATTTTTTGTGTTGACTTGACGTGGAATGACCCATAACAAAATAAACAAACCTTTCACAGCTATTTTTTTCCAAAATTCTTCACAGATTACATAAAATATTATTTAAAAAAGCATAAAATGATTTTTAGTAAGAAAATTGATTCAAAATTTGATTTTATGTTTTTAAAATTATGCTCATTCCCAATTTGGATGTGCAAATGCTGCCTCTATGTTAAATTTAAGCAATATGTACATATTTAAGGATTAATTAACATGAAATAGTGTGCACTACAGTGTGCTACACCTATGTTAACAGAAAATCAATTTTACCAAAATAATTATTAATAGAATTTTTAAAAAATGCTATACAATTAGCTATGTTTTACTGAGTCCTGTCAATTGACCAATAGAACAATAAAAACATTATTAAGATCAATTTTAAATAATTAATACTATGTGAAAAATTGCACTGGATCCTGAGGGGTTAATTCCATATTGGAGCAACAGCTTTCACTACAAACACGTAACCAGATTCTTATTTCTGTAATTAAGTGAAAATGAATCTTACTCCAGAAACCATAAAAACCTTATAGAGCTAATGCTGTCATTAAGTAAGTAAAAATTGAAGCTAAGGATATTCTCAGTTATTTTCTTCACAGTGCAGATTGAGGATGAGCAGATGAGTTTTCATGCATAAAAAATTTAGCCTCCATGGCTAAAATCTGTATAGAAAGGGGATCTTGGCCACACTTTGCACCTGCAGATGATGTAACATCAAAACCATGGCCGAATAAATAATATAAATTAATTTATCCTCATGAAAAATTGCTATTATTTTGCCATTTGTTAAGTACAACCATTCTTAACTGTATTAAAATCATTGATTCTCTCAACAAAAAAGAATAATAATCACATTAGAAATTGGGGCAATTCCATCCCATCAGCTATTGCGGTCAAGAAGAGGCAACCACACTTTCACTACTTTGTATTTATATTTGCATGAATATATTACCATCACCACAGTAATCAACCTGACGATTGATTAGACAGGTGAAGGTGTAGAGCTAACTCCATCTTACTTTGCCTGAAATTTCACATCTACATCTCACCCTTTGAGCCCCCACAAGGGCAAGTGGCAGGGGGTGTTGTCACTTTAAAAAATCCATCAATTATAACTTTTTGATTATTATCCAACAAAAAAATCCCTAACTCCTTTTTCTACTTCGTTTCTCTACATAACCAGTTTGTATATTAGCTCATTGCATGATACTTGATCAAATGCTTTTTAGAAGTCTAAGAATATTAAATTTTTCGGTGCTTACCTGACATATTAAGGGCATTCCATATGATCACAGTATTGTCTACCGAGCAAGTGGCTAGCCAAGCATCATGAGGGGACCAAGCCAGGTCCAGCACATCTCCAGCATGGCCACGGAGTGTAGAAACACATCGCCAACTTTCTACATTCACCTTACCACCACCACCAAACACAGTGCCACCTGAGGAAAGAGGAAAAAACGAAGTATATTACTTTGTTCCAAAAACTAAATGCATTACTATGCTGTGAAATTTTTCACCCATATGAAACAGACCAAGGAGTGTTTTCATGGAGTAGGGATAGACAACTTGACCTATTAGTTATACCATCAAGATCCTCATACATATAATTATAAATTACTAATTTCAAACTACCCTCACTAATTTATTATTCCAAAGTCAGAGAGGATTGAAGTCGATTCATGCACAAGAATGCATCTGAGGGACAACTATCGTGAATGCAAAGTAACCTGAACAACATCACCATACACTCCCCTTTCATTTCCAATTAACTCAAATAGAGTTTACAGGCACATCCAGCACATATATCTGCATTACTTGTAAAGCACATGAATTGGCATTACTTGCATTATAATTGCCTCAAGTAGCTGTATACATCAATGGCAGGGGTGGTTAGGACATGAGACAAGAAAAAGGACTCTCTCAAAAGGAAATCTAGGAAATACATTAACATCTTCTTCTGCTTGTGTTTTGTTGATGAATTTCTGAAGGGAAAAATTATTCCTCCAAATTTGTCCACTCATCAACTCTCATATAGTGTCATTTTTGTCCACCTTCCATGTATTGAGGAATTATTGAATTATTCCCTCGAAATCATAAATAAACTCATACAATAGTAACCGATGTGCTAAGTTTAATCTAGGATTCAGCCTTTGTCTCCAAACATCATGAAATATATTAAACTAATTATAATGCTTTCTCTTTTTTAATAAAAGTCTTTTGGTAAAGCAAAAGGCTTCTCACTGTATTTTGTCCATATTAATCTACATGCTCCAAATTGTCTTTTTTTACATTTGTATAAGCCAAAACTACACCGAGTCTAAAAAGGGTATGTAGTAGTATGCATAACTGCAAAACTTTAGCCATAATTTTACTGTATGCAATGACCGAAATATAATTGTCACTTACATATTATTTCTATACCATAAAAATTATGAGAATAACAATTCTTCATTAATAAACTTTGCCATTTTATCTAAAGAAATGCTTAAAAGGCTAAGAGTAAGAGAGGGCCTCCATGGCCCTAATTTTGCCTAATAAAGTCATCATCATTACTATTATATGCAGCAATATGATGGATATTAATTATTATATAATAAAGCTAATTTAATAAATTAAACAATCCTTGGTGAATAAGAGACATTTAAAAACAGAACCATTATGAATAAATGCACTTTTCCCTGTAACTAAAGTGATATCACATATGTGGTTCATTTTCTGCAAATTACTGCCAATTGAACACAAACATACAGAGGGACATCAGATGAGATAATGGTTAAAGTTTTCTAGTCATTCAATTTCAGGGGATACAGGAAAAAAATTGGAATACATGAGGGAAATTGGCGAGAAAATGGTTACCTTTTCTATGCTACAACCGTAAGTTTCATGTATTGCTAGTAAGAATAATTAACTTCAATAAAATGGTGCAAAAGTCAACTAAGTGTGGTTGGCAAAACAACGAGTGACTGGAATATTGGCATAAGAGAGACATGTGTAGCAGCTTGGAAGGGAAAAGAAAAGAAGAAGATAGGAGGGATAATCATTGAATTTGATGAGAGCTTATTCAGCAAATGGAAGAATAATGCAGGATATGTATTCCACCACAAGTGGATGTTTGGAGGAGCATGAAGGAAGACAAAAGGGACTTTTTGTGTAAGTTAAAGGACACAGGGCATCAACACTAGAGCCACCACATTATTGCATATGAAATTAATGTACTGCTTAAAAACCTGATATGATTCTGTCTCAAGGGTAACATATCAGGCTTAATTTTTCAGCATGATCGAGGATCTCACTTCTGACAGCTAATTTTTTAAATCTCCATTCCAGCTATTGAGCAGATTATAAAACCTAGATAAAATTAGATTGCACATAGTAAAGGAAATGGATGCCTATTATACAATTAATGACTAGTGCCTTAATTCTGGCATTAGTCTCAATTTGCATTTTACTATAAAATTGTGGGTGTAGCTCAAAATTTAAATGAACTTTAATTGATGGTCATGTTCTATCTTGAAGAGTACATTATTTGTAATAGATAAAATGTTAAACATTAACTATTTCATCCTGGTAGTTAGTGTTGAAAATGAAAAATGATTAATTGCAGTTTTGTAAGTACTTGGAGTAATAAATTAAATACTGCTAAAAAATTAAGAAAAAAGTGCTCCAGCATTAGCAATACCATAGTTCTATGATCAGGGGTCCAATTCACAATCAATGTATGGCATAGAAAGAGTTGAAATTGTTTTTTTAAGGCAGTAAAATGACAGAGGAGATTGCACTGTACACTCTAATTATGACAGAAAATGTTACACGCATCATCCATGCCAAAGTCACTTATGGCATTCAGGACTATAAAATGTAACCCTGAAATAATGTCTGGAAATCCCTGAAAAATCAATCCCCCTACAACAGTGTTACATGGACTCTGTATATAGAAGGTTTGTAAAACAGTACCAGAATGATCTTTGCACTTATCTAAAGCAATAGATATTATGCTGTATTAATGAAGATCACATGCTCAAGCTGGACTTGGTAGTATAGTAATAGAATGTGATTGCCACAGCTTCACATTGTGGGCTACAGATAAAAAATTATTGTTCACATAGAGGTAATATCAATACTTCAAAGTTAAATAATTGACATGTGCAAACTACTTGGTGAATTGCTAACAGCCTACAATAAAGCAAATGATACAGCTGTAATCAAGCCAATTAAAGCAATTACGTGATTGATCATTGACCCATTAATGGGACAAAAACTATTATGTTATATTACATATAATTCATAAACATGCATAAACTTTTCAATTATCCAGTGTGAGCTAAAAATTGGTAAAGAAATTAATTTAGCATCAAGTGCCAAGAAGAAAATGAAAACACATTTCTAGGAAGGCTGCATTTACCTGAAGAATAGCTTCCTATTTTCCACACCATAACAAGTTTGTCATCTCCTCCAGAAGCAAGGAATTTCCCAGAAACACTCCATCGTACACAATTAACACATGCTATGGAGAAGGATAACAATTGAGTTATAAAAATAAACTTCTACTTAATTCAAATATGAACTTTTAGCATTATAAATTTCAGAACTTTTATTACCTAGATGATTATCAATTTGACACAACATCTTAGGAACATTTTCATCCACCTCACTTTTATGGCTGACGACTGGGGCCATATTCCAGATGACAACCCGCCCAGAATCCTCGCCTATATAAATAAGTACATGATACTTATCTAAATTTACCATTTTAGATTAAACTGCATGAAATACGGTCTACTTGCGAAAACACCATAACTAAAAAGCTAGCATTAAATGATTAAACCTTACAGAGATAAATATTTGGTCAACCATTTCAATGGTATGTAAAACGTACCATATTTTCACAACAAGCATTAAGCTATGTCAGCGAATCTAAAAATGATTTATGTATCACAAAAAAAATGTTACCTTGGCCTCCCGTTGCAAAGCGAGATCCATCAGGGTGAATGTCAACAGAGAATATTGGAAGGTCTGAAGGCAACAATACATATTAGAACAAAGAAACAGCAAACACTGAGGAAAGTTTTAGACACTATGAACATGTATCCCAGCTAAAAATTCTACAAACAAATATCATTCCGAACCAAGTATAAAAATATCTGAAAACTGCTACTTACAAATAAATCATATAAGAAAGTTCCAATAATTTTAATCAATAAGCACGGATAATTTCAACTGAAGTCATTTAATCGTCATATCTGTTCCACAATTTCCCGAATCCATAATAATAAACAATCATCTCAATCTATGATGCTCAAAACAAATTGGACGCGTGCAAAAAATTTCATTTGTTTGAATAAACTTACCATCATGCGATACCCAGTGAGGCTTCAATAGTCTCATTTGAACTTAATCTGTTAATGCTCAAAAAATGTAAATATGATGATGTATATTACACTACATTTGCAATATTTATTACGTGGAAAAGGGGCGGCAAATTGCTTCGAAAATAAAATATGGCGGCGATGCGATACGAAAACTACGAACGGTACTCGGGAGAAAATGCATGTCCTATTACCGATGTTGCATCGTCAGGCACCAACGATTCGCCGAAAATGGCACCTACAGAGGTGCAAAATGTCATTTCCGTCTCAATGCCTCATGTAATCATTAAATTCCAAGCAATTGCAAATTTATCACTCGATGACGACTTGTCTCCGCATCTTAGAACAGATATTCGTTTCACATCTTTTACGCTATTAAACCGAGGTCGAAAGTATTATGAACTACTTCCTAAATAAAGACAATTGGCGTCACCTAGTTCTTGGTGACGACTTCAGCCAGCGTATCACATTATGCCCCATTTTAATGCTTTGCGCTACCGGTCATCATCTTAATTTACATCCCGGAAGTTTTATTCTGCCTGACCGAGGCATATATAGGGGAATTTAGCATTTCTGTATCCTAGGATAATATTAAAAAATGGCATGCAAGGGTGGCAACTAGTCAGTCTTGCTCTCTCTTTTACAGGTTTGAAGGAATGGAAGAAGCATGTTTTTACCGTTGCCCTAGATTTTATTGAAATCTGGTGAACTTTTTTTAGTGCTTTAGGGTATCTTACACAACCTTCATTTCTGAGGTCTCTTGATAGGCCATAGACGAACCTTGATTATCATTACATCAGTTCAGCACATGCAAATTAAATTTATGATAACACTTAGCAAGATGCTCCTAAGGGCTACAATAAAAGAGGAAAATGGTCCACAAATAACAAAAAAGCAGTATCACTGGGATATGTTTATTTGGCGCCTAAAAGTACATTCTTAACATTGTGAAGTTGCTTGTTATTACCTATGCTAATCATTATTTACATTTACCCTCTTCATTCGTAATTAAGTAGTACAGCTGGAGAGAAAGTGAAGATGAATGTGTAATAAACTAATCCTTAATATTGGATGGATGCAAAATTCACTTATTCCCCAGCAATACTACTCACTATGATAGTATAATAGAAAGAGGTTATTAAGTTTAACACACCAGCAGTAACTCCATGGTAGGTTGAGCAGGAAAGAGCTTTTGAGGAATAGTTTGTTTTGATAGCAATGATGTATAAATTACAATAGCCATACTTTGGTGAATAAAGTTACGTGTCACTTACTCCTGACACTACCACATTTACACAAAGATAGCAGATTAAAATATTGTGAACAAGTGCTATAATTTCTAACATGAAAATTTCATGACATATTCATTGCATTCTACTTAATTCAATTCCTCAAGGAAAGGATATATTTCTCCAAAGCTTTCCTCTTCTTGTAAGACAGGTTGTAAAGACCAAATTGGAATGACAGGGATAGTTTACAATTCTGCATCTCCGTGTTTCCGGATGTTGAAATCAGATGAATCCAGCTTATGGGAAAATACTAATGTAGAGGTCTACCGACACCAAGATGACTTTCCCCATCTAGGAAATTTGCAGACACAATTCACCCAGAGGCTTTCAAAAAGGATACAAAAATGAATAAGAAATCACCATTCATTCACTTTTTCATCATTAATACAATAATGTTGGTTTTGAAACACTCTCTTTCAAGAAATAAGAGAGAATGTTACAGCTAACCCTGAAGTTGTCCAGGGATATCTGGTCCAAATATTCATATAATGCTTCTCTTGAGGCGTTGCATTCCCCCCATTGTCCCCATCCTCCTCGACCTTTTATTCAGAGTAGAAGACCTTCGCTGGGCGAAAATAGGGTCTAAGGGCAAGGGTGGGAAGTAGAAGGTCAGAGAAGTGTATTGGGAAACTGTGCAAGGAGGATGCTAGGAACAACGCACTTCAATGTTCCACTTTGGTCTTCAAATCCACCAAACACTGAATGAGTCACATTTCACCTCACTTCTTCTTATTTTTGTTGGTTCCTCCGCGAGGTGGAGTCACTGGTCTACCAGAATTCAAACCACCATAGGTAAATTTCCTTTTGTCAGCAGGCTATGGGGGAAAAGTGTTCTTATTTAGTACAATATAATTTCATTAAAAAAATTTAATGCAAGACATTAGATAAATTTGGCAAGCCTCAGACTTGGTGACTAGAAAAAATCATAATAAATCATACATCATATTTTCTTTCATCATGGGCAAAGAAGTTTAGCAAAAAGCAGCAACTGAAGATTTTTTATTTACCTTCAAAATTTGGAAGGAGCACATTAAAGTTTCATCCACAGACATCATTGCTCCAGCATTATCAAACTCTCCACAGTAATTGGGGGCAGAAAACAGGGTTACCAATTGCCTCTTGGCAAAGAACTCATAACCATCTTCAACAACCTGTGAAAGAATTAATATCTTCAATAGAACATGATTAAATTAATGAAATCAATATTAACAAAGACCAATGCCATCCATTACACATCAAATCTTCCACATGGGGTACTTATTATTGCACTCTTAATAGCTTGCATTTTCAATAATCAACAAACATGATTCAGTGGCCCAAAAACCATTACACTAAGAATATATAATACATGCATAAACAATTTAATCCAACAAACATTGAGTTATGCTCAAAAACAGAGGCATTATGTACTTATACTATGCATTAACAGTAAAATGAGGTTTTGTGGCTCCTAATTCTGCTATATCCTGCGTATAGTTAAATTGAGCTTTTCTTCTGGATATTTTCAATTTTTTCTTAATTAAAATTTTTAAAAATTTTAAATTGTTATATTAACTATAAATTCAAGTGAAATTTGTTTCCTAGGACCAATTGGCCAAATGGGTGGATTCTTAAATTTTTAATGAAATATATAACACATAAGAAATGCATTTCTCACATTACAGTAAAAATTTTGTGCAGGCTATGGTAAATGAAGCTGGGAAGACAGTTCTTTTCCCAATGCTTAGTACCCTCCATTAAGTAGCTGAACAACTCTTACCCTTCAAAATATTCATTAAAAAAATAATTTGACCGATGATAAGTTCAATTTTGGTTCAGCTGGTAACAGTTTTATTTTAGTTCAATTATTTGCTTTCAACATGGCTGCAGAGTTAATAAAGGATAGGAAAAAACCCTTGCAAAAAAATATTGCATTGCCTGTGTTTAAAAAAAAACATCTTGAGTGCATGAGAATTAAGGAAAGTTAAACTGTGGGAAATGGACATTACATATTTTAACTAAAATACTGCGCCAAAATATATGGAGCCTTTCAGCAATTTTTATCAGTGACTGGTATCTTTTTCATGTTACTGAGCATCACTGAATTAAATTTTTCTTGGTCCATTCTCACCCATCTTAAAGTTTCCCCTACATTAGTTCTAGAGATAAGAAGAGCCAGCTTATAGCAGACTAGTCAAAAGGAAACAATATTAATTATATGTATTCCATTAAAACTCTAAAAAATAAATATTTCTTCCATTCAATGGATCTTATCAGCTCTACATTCTTTTCTTTTGTAGCTTATTGAAGCCTGTTTTCACCCCATGTCATTTTCATTTTAAGAGTTGCCTGAACCTTGTCAGGTAGAACTCCTTCAAATTAATGAAAACCATTCAATTGCACTGCACTCCAACTGCAAACAAATTCTGACCAATAAAAAAAGTATAATAGAAGGAACATTTAATTGCACCTGCTAGGCAATCCTTGTAATTGTTAATTTGTATGCAAAAAACCTATGTAACTTATTTTATTTAATCAATATAAAGTTACAAACAAGGAAGAAGTATCTCACAGTATTCGTATGGAGCATGACCCTCTGTGGATCAGAGACATAAACCATAGGAAAATTGGAGCAGAGAAGAATAGAAGGCTTCGAAATTTGGAGAAAATTTTTGAAGATTGAAAGTTATAAATGAAGAAGTACACAAAACAGCAAAAGAACATAAGGGACACTATATGGAAAAGAGGAGCCAGATGGTTTGGTCATACAATGAGACACTGGAATTGTCAAGGACCTAATCATAGGGAAAAACCCATGGGGTACACCAATGGATAAATATGTAGGACAAGTAAAGAGAGATGTAAGAAGGAAGACCTACTGAGACGTGAGAGAACTGACTGGGGTAGGGAGGAGTGGAACTGCAGTCCACCAATCTTAGGATTGAAAAACTAAGATGAATAAAACTATTTAAAAAATGTATACTTTTAACACATTTTATCAACACTTAAAACATTGAGGCTGAAACAGATACAATCTAAAAACTTGGATAGAACAATGCCAGGCTAGCTTCAGTATTTAATTTTGAATAGTGAAGGGAGAGAGCAGCCTAATGCAGTTGTGAAGAGGAAAACTTTGGGCTCAACTATAGGTAAGACCAACATCTGCACAAGTACTCATTGTTAAAGAGTTTAGTGAACAGTAAGATTAACTTGACAAACCCCTCACGGGAAAATATAAGTAAAAAAGAACACACAAATAGCCCATTTTATGATTCATTACCTGATGGGCTCGGCATATGAGGTCAAAGTCATGTTTATGCAGGAATTTTCCAACAACCTCAGCTCCGAATGTGAATGACACACCTCTGTCATTTTCACCCCAACCAGTTGTGTCCTAAAAAAAGAAAAAAAAGTAATTTAGACAAACCACAAAACATTTTTGAATTAATGGCATTTCTGCCTGTATGCCTCACATTATTTTTCATAAGTTGTAAAAAAAATCACTCAGAACCAATACATTTGAGTCTGATAAAAAATTGTTTTATTTCTCAGGGCTATACAAAGCATAAAAAAGAATAGCAATTAGTATTACTTAATTGAAATTAAAGAGTCCCAGTTAATTTTAATATAATACCTATTATTTAAATTACTCTATTGAGTTTGTATTAAAATGATATGAACAAAATAAAGGTTTACCAAAAATTTGCTGATGGACTTAGATCCTGTCAATTGTTTGAATTCATTTTGCACAAAATACAGATGACTTTAGCAATGGCATGAACTGCAGCTTTTCTCATAAGGAAAAGAAAAGCACTACATGTAATGACCATAGATGAAATGAAATGACATGAAAGGAAGTAACGAAAAATATCCTGAAAAGTTTAGTTAAGTTTGTGAAGGGTGGTTGTGAAGTGATAACAAAACTGCTTTTGAAAGAGTGGAGAGCTAATGTTGCATAGAGAACCCATTCTTAGTACAGGGCACATATTTTTCACTCAATCCACAAACAAATGTGATGTTGTATGTATTCTAGGTCGTGCAGGGATACACAGAATGCTTCATGCATAAAATATACAAAAATGACCAAAAAATACAGTCTTTGGAGGGTCAGCTTAAATCAAGGTTTGGCTTCTATTCAGATAAATATCATAAAAAATCAGCAATGAGTTAACTTTACCAGGAACCTCATTTTTAATTTGATTTCAGTTGAGGCTGACTGCTTTCAACCCACACTCTTCAAGCCCCTAAATAAAATTATTTGAAGTAAAAAAATACAGGGGAATAAGTGTATGTACATTTTTGATAGTCAAATATGGCTGCTGCAATACTGGAGTCAAATCAATTAAACTTGTATCAATTATACATTACATAACAATATAAACTAAAAACTAAACAAGCTAACAATATAAAAAAGTTAAATTTTTATACAATAAATTATGCCAATAAAAAACATACTATTCAGCTACTATACTATACTAATCAGCCCTGTGCCGTTAAAATTTAAGTGCATTCATTTAAATACAATAATTGCATAAATGGAAGAAAAATAGAATTAAATGGAAAAAATGAAGCTACAGTGGGGTTTTAACATGAATAAACGTTGCACTCAGGAGAGGAAAGGAGGACAAGTAACATCCTGACAAAGTATATTTAATGGCCTGTTTATTTAATTATTACTTACATTAAAATATTATTCAAGTGTTACGGAAATAATTCATAGAAATATGCTGTGAAATTGAAATTGTCTATTAATTACTAAAAGTAACACTCAGAATATAAGTTGATTTTTTTTGCCATAATTCACGATTAAAAAAAATTATCAATTGGCTAAAATAGTATATTAATTATTAGGGGAGGCGACCAAAGACCGAGGTAATTTGCATCATTAGAGATAAGAGGATAAATATGAAGATTTCCAGGGAACGAAAGAAGGGTGGAGTGAAACCCGGCATCAGCACTAGCCTACTTTTAACAAAAGGCACCAAGGAGTCCACAATTTAATGTCCCTACTGACAGATTGAGCAGACCTTCAAGAGCTCTTCACATATCACCAAAGTACTCAGACTCAGTTAACACTGATAAAACCTGGACACCACCAGGATTTGAACCCAGACGACCTGGGTGGAAAGTCATTACCTAGCCACTGCACCAAACAGTAGAAAAAATTCTAGTCTTAAGGAATATGCAATGCATAGATACCGGCAAGGTGGATTTATTTTACAGCAGAAAGCAGTGTTATTTTTCCCAGAAGCAGGGTTATTTTTTTTTTGAGATTATATTAGGGATGAACGAAATTGAGAAATTTAACAAATGGGTGAAGCTGAGGGTCTCCAGAAGCAATACCCAGAATCAAACCAGAGCTCTCTGGTTAGTAGCACAGCATTCTACCCTCTGGACAATCGTGCTCCCATTCATCTTAATGAACATTGTAAAAGATTCGTAAAACTTTTAATTGCATGGATCCACCCTCAAAATTTCATACATCTCACTTACATACAACTCATTTAGAGTGAAATTAGAGCCAGTAGAGCAGTCTAAAGTGTCCTTCCTTAAATTCACATCTTCTTAAATTTCCTTCCATAAATATCACGAGAAAAATCATGCAAAATTGGGAAAAAAGTAAGATGCGTAAAAATTGCCATTTTAAAGCCAAAATGTGAAAACTTGCATTATTAATTAAAAATGTTCAAAATTAAAGGAAAATCACCTTATTACATTTGCAAATTTTTGAATGTTCCTACCAATGTATAATAAAAAATTTGATTTTTATTACTTATATTTCATTGTCCTTAAATAATATTTCCACTATTTTAATTAATCCTATTCTTTAAATAGTTATTAAATTAATGGGATGCAACACAACTGCATGTGCACAAAGATGCACTAGGTCAACTGTTTTAATCCTGAAAATATACATTTTTTAGATGCTCAATTTTACAATTGTCATGAACCACAATTATATGATTAGGAACTAAAACTGCTTCTGAAATAGTAGAGCGATCACAATGCAATTTTTTTCACTACCAGCAAATTACAATCAGAAGACTTATTCATAATCTAGGATATCATGGAGATGTGGAGCTGGAGTGATATGATAAAAGAAGACCAAGCATTGGCATTATTTATTTTACTAGTGCAAACATATACTACTTTGTTGTCAGAGCGGAACAATGCAGGCAGATTAAAATTATGGTGACAATGGGAAACAGTGGAGACATGACATGAGCCTGTTATGTCTTAGACTAACTCCAGAAAAAAGAATATCAAAGAGAACTACAGTTTTGTATACCAAATAAAGTCTTAGGTGGTGATTTATTGCAATATAAATGATAACGAGTCAGACAATGGCAACTGCAAGCAGACTCCCATAGGCATGGGTGATCATCATAAGAGTAATTTAAGTTAATAAAAGGTTACTACTAATGGTCATCCAGAAAGTTCTACATGTAACCCAAAATAAAAACTATCCATATCATCTTTAGGTGGTTTTTTTATTTAGTGTAACACCCATATATTTACTCATTTTTCCAAAGGATCACAGATGTTCAAACATTTTCATAGTGCATCACCAATTCATCAATTCCCTCTAGTCCTCTCCTACCAGATTCTGCAACCACCACTTCATCACAGTAATTTCACATTCTTAGATGACATAGTGACAGGAGATGAAAATTGTGTTCATCATGCAAGTTAAAATTTCAGACCATCGAGTGGTGTCACAAGGGAAACACATTGCCAAGCAAGTACTTCATACACACAAGACCATGGCTACAGTGTTCTAGGATCATAAAGGTGTCCTCTTAGTTGACTTCATGATTGACTACTTTTTATCAAAGTTCATGCAGTATGTTTGCATCAATTTAGCTTTGTAAATCTTGTATCATCTGGATCAACTAATTTGTATGCACAAATAAAATATTGAATATTTATTCTTTGTCCATCATTTATCATTACAATATTTAGAAAGTCATTTAAATATGGAAACTATTCTCAACTAGAATACAATCTGTGATTAGGTGACCTAGGGCAAGTTTAAATTTGTAAAAAGCTTCTTGTGGGTGACTGATGGCTGGTGTTCATGAAGGCATATTTAGAGAAAAGTGAACATGATGTTGCGAGGAACATGAATGTGGAAATTACAAATGGGTAATAAGACTCTGGAAAATGTGCATTCAGTAGTAAAGCATAGATGCAAATTTATGATTTCCATTTTAACACGATATTAAACCAACTGTAACATTGATTAAACGAGGCCTATATATATGTTTGCTTCAATTTGCTATTACCAATTTACTACAATGCAAATCGAAGGGCAATAAACTATACCTAAGGCATTACTCATAATACCAAGATTCTGGTTATATGCCATACTTGTTGTATCAGACTTTCACTGTATAATAATATGAATCTTATGAATATGGATGAATAGAATACAGACACACCAATATGAACTTCAGAAAAATTATGCAAATTTAATAAACATGGATAATAGGAAAACATAGGTGTTAAAACATGTTTAAGTTTCCTTAGTAGTTTCTAATCTACAAAGTTTATCATCATTCATTACAATAATATGTATCATTACAAAAATATTAGGAAGTTGTCCAAACAGAATTGTCACATTTTGCTGTTGGGAGTGTTCATTCTTTAAGATTTATATTGGTAGCATCTAGATAACCCATACTAATTAAGAAATAATGTAAGCAATTACCTTATCTGGATCAGACCATAACAGGTCACACAAGAGACCTTGATCTGGTACATCGGTAGGACGCATGATGCGTCGAATCTGTTCCATTGATTGTAGATCGGGGCTCAAACCACCATGACAGCAGAAAATCTTCTCGTCTACAATGGCAGCAACTGGCAAGCAGTTGAAACAGTCTGTAAACGTCTTCCATAACTTTATGTTATACCTTCGTTTACCTACAAGAACAAATATTATAATTAGTTTGCATTCAAGAAAGATATTAATCAATTTTTATTCATAATCCTTCATAAAAAGATATTTATGGAATCACAGCCAAGCATATAAACCAAAGCTATCTCATAATACTCATCAGATCACTACTTGCTGGATAACTAAAATTCCTAAGTTATTCACATCTCATTAACCATATTATAGACTAGTTATGCTTCTTGAATGTTTGGGGATATATAATCTATGTATTTCAAAATGTACATCCAACCCCCTACGCTAAATATTGTGTGTAAAAGTTTATGTGGAGGTATAAACATGAAAAATATAAACCTTTGTGATACACAATAGGTTTAATAATTCTATATAACTACATAGTTTTACAATTCCAGTAGCCCAGTGGGTATACTGAGCTACTAATCAGAGGGCCCAGGTTTGATTCCAGGTGATGCTTCTGGGTACCCTCAGCTTCACCAAAGCTGTGTAACATCGTTCAAATACCAGGTGTTTCTGAGAAATCAAAGGCAGTATAGGGAAAGGAACAGGCGCTCCTACCCTGGTGTATGAATTTCACATGTCATTGAGCTCAGTACTAGACGAGCTATACCCTCACCCACCAAACTGACCTTCAGATTGATTACTGTGATTTTTTATGATAGTTTTCAAAAATCCAAAATATTGGAGTCATTGAGCAGGAGTAGTGATTGAGAGAAGATTGAGTTTTGCTTACTTGCAAATGTTGCGCTACACCTAAATTAACATGCTGATCAAGAGCAATGCAAGATACTTGAACCTTATTTTGTTGTTTGGAGTGTTCATTCTTTAAGATTCATAATGGTAAACAAAAACACTGATCAGATATTTGTCTCAATCAACAAGAGCCAAGTATATGAGAAGTTTAAAGTATTGAAAGAAATCTACACTATAATATCTTCTTTTGAATTTTTAACTACAAAATGCTTCATTAGTATAATTTATCTTAATTTTTGATCATTTAAGATTTATTGTGAAACAAACACAAAACACTGCACAATGAAGAACTATTTATTTCTGCAATGACTGAAAACCATGTGTTTTTTAATTGAAAGTTAATACATCTTTTTATTTCTATTAGTTTATGGTGCATGAAACCTAAATGGAATCCATTTATTTTGTCTGAGACAGCCACTCACCCTTTAAGTTGAATGTGATCTATTATCATTTCATGAGTATCATCTTGATTTACTCTACACCAATTGTATGTTCAATGAATAACCTGTATGGACAAGGTCACTCAAGTGAATTCCACGAATTCATCTGTTAAGCATTGTACGATATTACTCGTATTATTCAGGAAGGCCAGCAAAATCCAGTCAAAATTGTCCCAACTTTTCCAGGTTTGTCCAAAAAGAGTACTTCAAAAACCTCACTCTAATTGAAGCAAAAACACCTAAGATTATGTGAAAATTTTGTGTCAATAAACATTTTTAGTATGTATTGCCAGGTATCCTACTTGCTGAAGAATCCTGAAGAAGATCCAGGATTCTGATCACACCTATTGATGCAAGTACTGGGGTTGTTCACTCTGATGTGGAATCTCGATTGTATTTACAAAATCAGTGTAAAGATCCAATAAATGATATTTATAAACAAATGTTTCCTCTGCCATCATTTGTTAACTCATAAAATGAACAAGAAAATACCCAAAGTTAAGAACATGAACGAAACAAAATCTAAAAAACATGCAAACACGAAGATGCCAGGTTCTTATCTGAAATAAATATGATTTGGCAGAAGTTTGTACTGCTACAGGTTTGGTTGAAATATTCAACGTTTTGACAACTATGGGTCGCACCTTGTATGTATAATCCCTTAATTGCATTATTTCAATCTCTACTTTCCTGCTATTTGTCTAATTCTGCTATATTTCCCAAATATTTTCACTTTTCCAAATCAATTTAAGCTGGTGCTTCTACATCTACTCAATTACCCACAAGCCCCCATACAGTGACATGGAGTGTTTGGACACCATTTGGTATTTAAAGGAAAGGTGGCCGGTAAAGGGAAAACATGAATGTACTTTAAAGTGCTTTCTTCTCCTTGTGTTGTGGCCATGGACTGTGCAGGGGAAAAAGAAATTTTTGAATCTATAAGCTAAACAGGCTTTGGGGGTTAGATGACTTCTCATATTTCACAAGCAAAAATCATAAGTATGGTATCTTTTTAATTAGTTACATCTAGCATTTAGTTTTTGATTCTCTAGTGACTACCATCTCAAATCAAGAATTGTGTGACACTCGGGATACTCTTCCAACAGTTAAGTAACATAACCCAGCTGCTTTCCTCGGTATTCTTTTTTAATTCTTGAAACAACCTTTGTTAACACTAGATTGGAAAGTGTAAAACAGAAATATGCATTCTTAACACTTATAAAATTCTTTAAAATATGCCGTATTTTTCTGAATATAGCCCCCCTCTGATTATAAGCCCTCCCCCCAACTTTCAAGTTCGACTTTTGAAAAAAATTTAATATCCTCTATGAGCATCTTCCTTTTTAGGTAAAACATACTTTTTATGTCAAAAACAAAATATGTACCTGAATTAGGTACTTATCTATTTGC
>LYUA01000397.1:219929-231176 GCA_002093875.1 Calopteryx splendens
AAAATTTAATTGCGTTACGCTGATCCAAATTCTGCGCCATTTCGAATTGAGTTTTTTCAACGAGGGTATAGTGACACACTTTGCGCTAAACATGATAGCAGATGAACCATTGCCCGCAAACGACTGCGGGCGGTGGCATTCTCTAGCCAATACCCCCCATCACTTTTTTCGACAGGAGGAGCGCCATTCAAGGGTACGTGGCCGGCTGTGGAAATTCATTACCGGAACTTTTGGGTCAGACCCTGTATGTGGTCAGAAACGGCTTCTGAAGAGTACGAGACGATTCCGAAGAGCTTGGATTGGCGGTCGAGATTTACCCAAGGGCAAGCCACCAGCATTTTTCTCAACGAACAAGGAATCGTGGTTGGCAGTCGAGCATAAAACTCGTTACGAAACCCCGACCTATGGACTCCGCAGCATGGAAGATTAAACAAAGAATATCAAATTACCTCCCGCTAAAAAGCTATACTGCCGTAGCAGTTATAGCGGGAGGCAGTCGATAGAAGAGGTGATTCACGTGATTACAGACGAAGGGGAAAATGAAAAGAGGAATTTACAGAAAGGAAAGAGGGGGCCGAGATCCGGCGTTCGCATTAGCTTAATATTGATCATAAAAGTTCAGGAGGTTTTAAGTCTCATCCAACGGCCAGTGTTCAGCAAGGGAATGGCTCACTAAACGACACCCGAGGACTGACGTCAGTTCAGACCGTAAACAAACTCGGAGAAAATCGATACGGGCGATGGAAAATGCTAGAAAAAGAATCGAATTCTGATCCTGGTTTTGTGAGGGGACCAATGCGATTGCGGTCGGCAGACCTGACTAAGCCAACGGGCAGCAAGGACACGGAAAGTCACGAGTGCGAATTACGCCCACAGATGGATGTTGAGACCTACTGTTACGAAATTGATTCGTTTGAAGCCTGTTCATTGTGCCGACTTGGTCGCTGGAACTCTCATAAATTGAGTTAGTACGACTGAGATTTAATAGAATGTTTCACAGAGAAACTGAGTGAAATCCCGTGATGGATGGACTTTAACGGAGTCGCGCGCTGGTGTGTACACAAATGAGAGAATTTCACAAACCGAATCGTTCAGTTAATCTATAGAGCAAGGGAATGGATGGGTAGTAACTGCCTGAAGCGCGGAAATCAAGGGACCCGGGTTCGAATCACTGCCCACTTGAATGATTTTTGCACTGTGGAATTCTTTCAATTGAATATTTTACCTATACGAAACTGCCACCTCTCAATACGTGAATGAATAACGATTGTGTAGTTATTTTTTATTTACCATAAAAACAACTCCCGCTTTTGGGTCCCATTAAAACCAAACCTTCAGAGGACAGGACTTCACTTTTATAAAGAAGCCCAATTTTATTCTAGGGTCGTTCACTTGTCACATCAGAATTGACTCCCTCTTCGTGGGTATACAACTGAGGTCACCCGGCAATCCTCCACGGGGATGTCGAACTAGATCTCCCGACGTTGGATACGAGCTCACAAAAGCCCATCTCTCCTCGCGAGAGGAGATTGATCGACGGACGAAAAAAAAGCGACTCGATTTTCTCGGAAGGGGCTCGAATTTACATTTCGGGATCTCGCGATAAGGGAACGGCGGAGAGAGCGGGGAGGGAAATAGGGTTCGGAGGGGAAACAGACAGGAGAAAGAGGGAGAGGTGTAACAAAAGGGAACGGGGTGGAGGAAGGAATCCGGAATATGCAAGGAAGGAAGCTGAGAAGTATGAAAACGGAGAACGACAAAAGGAAACGTTGACCGGAGTCAATCAAGTGCAGATTTAAAAAAAATTTAAACTAAAGAAAATAAATATACTAAATACTTATAGTCTGACACAACAGCCCACTCCACATTATCTTATCCATCCACTTTTTTTCCTGCTTTCTTCCTCATGCACCCAACAATTTTCCCTCTTCCCGTAACTTATCCTAACATTTCTCCGTTTGTCTCTCTCTTCCGTGGAAATCACAAAGTGTTTGAAATACATTCCTCTGTAATACGGAAATTTTCCACAAAGCCAAGTCTACTACGGTACAACTCTTCAATAATATCCTTTAAAAAGTATTTACTAACTACTTCGGTTAATGGATTTGTAACTGCTTCTTTTACATCAGCAGTTCTACCCCTATCTCATTAATACTCACACCATGTCCGCCCGAATATGTTAAATTTTTCAACTGCTCCAATTCACTCTCTCCTAATTTAACTACAGCTTAACTTTCACGCATATTGATAACATAATTGCTATCGTTTTATCATGAATTACTTTCATTCCTAACATCCCACGTCCCATACTCTTGGCTCCTGTAATGCACTCGACGAAGACTTCAATTTTCTGCCCGACTGGCTCAAGACTGGTATCTGAGGTAGAGATGGAACCGTAATTAACTACACAGTGATAGGATACGATAGGAAAAGACGACGAAGAAACCGCGAAATACATCGCGCCAATATGACGCCTAAGAGCATGCGACTTGAACGACTGCAGATGACCAAATTTTAAGGCGAGTTTTCACAGAGGGAATCTAAATTGAATATGCAATGTTTTTAATCTCGTGCTAATTCCTGCCCTAATACTCTCCTTAAGAGAGTTTTCAGCATCCATATCGCACAGAAAACTAATAAGTTCACGGAACGAACTTAATACCTCATCGACTTCCAGGTAAGCAAATTCAAAGTTCGAAAAGTTTCACTTTTCATTCAATCCGGAGATTCGGAGAAGTTCCGCCGTTACACAAAAGACTTCGAGTGTGTTATTCAAGAGCTTGCGAATCCTCAGGTACAGGCTTTTTGCGAGAATTCTAGGAAATCTTCTCCGATGTGAATGGGTAATTTTGCGCCGCTGCTCAATGGAACGACAAAAAAAACAAGAAGGGCAGCCTCGTTCAATACATACTTAAAAGCTCCTAAACCAGTGGAATCTAGTTCTATTTGCTTTTTCCACACTGAATATAGGCACTGAGAATTCAAACGTTGCTCAAATCGGCCAAAACGAGATTCTGCCATTTACCACAATTATTACATGAGCACGCATTCGTCATTTAGTTTAATTGTGGAGGGATAGACATGCAAAAAACAATATAAAAGCGATATTAAGCATGGCGTATTAAAATAGTTCATTTCAGTTAACTAAAATAGTCGATCATTCATCAAAATACCTTGAAACGGTAGACACCCAGCCTAATCATTAAAAACCTGATGCATTTTTTTGTGATGATTAAAAAAATAAATTACATCCATGAAACACGAGTACTCCCTCCACTATACATTATTTCAATGGGATTCCAAGCACTCGAAGTGTCAGCATTTCGAGAAACTCATGATCATATTCTGGGGAAATATGAAGAACCTTGGAGAAGTTGCATAGTGAAAATTGGGCGCAGGAATAGGGAGCGTGACACGACCGATGAACCCGACTTAGCTCGTTGGACACGATACAAAAATAAATGACGCGTGTCCATTCCGACGACGTCCCCCGGCCCTACCGTGCTGAACGGAGGACCCACTTCTGGCCGCATTCGAAAGGCACGAAACCGATCGAACCATTAGAAACGTTTTGGGTGAAGGATGAAACCTTACAAATGCTACCCTACGCAAGTCATTTCTCGAACTACAGGGGAATAAAACTCCATCCCAAATTAAGGCCACCACCCGATATTTCGGAAACAATATTTCGCGTGGAAATGAAACGAAAACCGGTTGCAACAGCTTGTAATCATTTGGGCAACATGCTTATTTTTAACCCCGTGCATCGGTGGATGCAATCTAAGCTGAATAGTTTGATAGTTTGGGGCGAAGCGAAGAAAGAGTGGTGAAGTCAGGTGGCGTTAGGAAGACCTAAACCGTGAATCCAGTTTACGTGAAGCTCGAACAGCAGGCCAGAAAACGAGAATAACAGAGTAGCTACTGGCTTAAAACATTTTCTTACACGTTGTTGTACTCTGTTTTTACCACCAATGAATGTAAAAAAGGAGAGGCAAGGGTGGAAGCGTTCTTTTGGACCGTTCCTCGAGGGGAAACATTACAATGAGAAGTTTCGCATGAAAAGAACAAAACGGCTTTGTAATTGTAATCTGAGGTTATTCGGCCACATGGACATCGGGTCGCTACCGAAAAATGCATCAAGATCTGGTGTAGATTGGACATTTTTTATCGTTCACCTCGGATGATCGAATTGTCGAGTATGACACACAAGCGTATAATTAGTCTATTAAAGCTTCCGATGATAACTTTCAGCCACGAGTTAACACCAACCTCGAAATGCGCATGTTCAGAACGATGAAATTTTGGAAACGAAAACAATAGTTAGCGAGACCACGCACGCAAGCAGAGATGTGCAACTCTTAAAACATGCTCGATTGAGAAATAAGGGACCACGTAGTTTCTACTAGCATTTTATGTGAATTGCGAAGAAATATATTATACAAGGGGCACGCGACACTCCCAAGTGCCTCGAAGGGTTTACCTGAGCAGCACAGGAAAAAAATGCTGATAACGGCCGTGTTTGCATGAAAGATATTTCGTTACGAAGGGGTGCGAAGGAATTAAAAGAAAGAATACGGGGAAGTACGTAAGGGTAATGGACATGTCGGCAACAATTATAACCGCCCTGCACCGAACAAAAAAAGGTCGAAGGTGTAATGTGGAGGGAAAATTCGCCTGTTGCACATCGAAAGCTACAAAAAAGGACAACTTACAATTCGACAATTGTAATATTGGCGGAGTACAACAAGTGGACGAAATTCGATGAAGAAATAAAGGGAACGGCAGGCAACGTATTTAAAATGTTAAGGATTACGATTATTTAGCAGATACGCATAATTTCCTAGGAGGAGGTATGCAATTCCATATGATATTAGACTCGGGCTTCTCACGTACTGCCCTCGTCGGGGAGAGGCATGAGAGCACTTGAAGAATTTGAACATTAATTTTGAACGCATTAACTAAGCAGGTTGACACAACCTTCTTCGCCCTTATGGGAAAATGAAACAACTAACTATCATTAACTGTTTGCATGCGAACGTACCATTGGGACATCAACCCAGAGGGGCTTGCTTTTTCGTTACAGGGGAAGCTCATGCTGCCCCAATGCTGGGAAGATTTACGCCTGAATAACTTAAAAGAATTGGATATTAGAAATCTAAATCATGTTTTGACAGGAGGTATTAACGAAAGTGAAAGTTGCTGAGCTGAGGGACAATGGAAACTAAGTCAATCACAATCAATACATCAAGAGCAGCTGAGCGTGTGCTTTGCCAATCGGGAGAATATTCGGGAAAAATAGAAATGGAAATCTGCTGGGTATCCCATCAGAAGTCGGAGAATTAACTTCAAATAATCGGAGAGGGATTAAAACAGTTGTTTTTAAAATTTCAGAAAAAGGCAGAAAAACACAATAATTTACGCAAAAGGAAAATTTTTACGGTAGCCGAGTCAAGGGTAGACATTACTTTGTAGAGAGCCACAAATAATAGTGCAAAAGACAGGAAATCGCGTTTCGATGGAATTATCGAAATCGCCGAAGCAACGAAATGGTTAGATCATCAGAAGAAGACTACGATGCTCGCTCAAATGCGGGTAGCGAGCAGGAAAGGTAGAAACCAGCATAGCTGGCAGCATATGCTACTTCGCCGCAGGCAAGTATCCTTCCACTAAGTAGGCTCCTAGTCATCAAGCCACCTTATAACCCTAACGTTGGTGATTAAAATGGAAAAGGTGAAGACGAGGGAATGGATGAAGATAATCAAGTGAGTAGGATGATTCGTGAAGAAAATATCGCATTTTCAACATCGCAACAACTGTTTTAATTAACCCACCCGGATACAGTAATAAGCAAACAGCTTCGTCTTGCTGCACTGCAGACCTCCTATCTGGTCTTAGGAAATCTGCGATATATAGCAAGGCGAAAGTTTGGATTGGCGAGTGTTGAGCTCTCCAAGAACGACCCGTATCGAACGTAAAGAAACGTAAGGCGTAGGAAATTCACAAATCCAGGCCGCCATTCGGTTCCCCACGACGTTCTAGAGATCAGATAGTCACATGCCGAAGGTATCTTCTCTCAATTTGACACTTCAGTCAAACTGTCAAACGCTCTACCCACTTGGACATCACGCCTTCCTCTATAGTGAATTTAATTTTAAAAGTTGCGCATAAGGCAGTAGTTCAATGTGAGTAAATATGGTTAAAATTCTTTGTTTTTCAGGTCAGGACAAAGATTCGTTTAGTGGACAGTTTCGGGTCAGGAAAATTTATCCTGAGGTGCGGGAGAATTTAATTTTACGTTATGAGTGTATCGATGATTGCACTCCTAGTTGGAAATATTTATCAACTGAGGTGAAACGAAGAAAGAGAGGTGATGACGAGGAGCCTGGTATGATGGATGAATTAGCGTGGCTGAATTTGACCTAAGAAGGTAATGTATAATTAAACCATAAAATCACGACATGGGTATAAATAAAATCCGGTAAAGACTTGTGGCACCGAGCTGCAAGCAACAAAGAAGTTACGAAGAGAGTTGAACAGGAAAAGTAGAACAGTCCATAATTTTCGCCTAAACATCTTAGATAAAGTCAAACAAACTGAGGGATGTGCCGCAAAAATAACTTAAAGAGGAGTCACCCGCAGATGCACAACGCGAATGCGAGAGAAGACTTACAGTCACTTAGAGACACTATACACGTAAATTCGTCAGAACATTAACTGCTTTACACTCAAATTGTACGGGACGCCTCGGTGGCTTGACAGGATAAAGGACTTGGCGGAATTCGAAGGGTCAGGGTTCGAATCCTGGTGTGGGCGTGTGGATTTTCCCACAGTGAAATTTCTCGCAAGCTGAATAAGGTGCTAGCATATTGCATTGGCTCTCTTTTAAGAGAAAAACCCAGTTAAAAATGTTTTAGGCGAACGCTCCCCTCACGTTTACAAGCTTCGAAGCGATTAATTTAGTACTTTCTCCCGCATTTTTCCCACCACCACCATCAGCGTAGCAAAACTTAACGAGTCTCAGATTTTCAAAACGTACTGAAAATTGGGGGCCAACTGCTCTTTACCCATTCCTCCCCAAGATTAATATTTTTACCGGCTTGCCAATGAATTTTTCTCTTCGAATATCTGAATAAATTGTTCGTTCACCAAATGTTAAACGCTCATATTCAGCACAGTTTTCGAATGCTTCAAGGGTTAGGCGTTGACAACTTACGCCTCGTTTCTATGTTTTTCAGGCTACAATATACGAAAATTGTCTAAGTTTGACGGAGATAAGCACTTCTCCCTCCTCCATTCCCATTGCACGATAAGGGTGGAAAAAAAGTCTCACTAGATATTTGCCTCGAAACCACAACTTAAATGGACACTTAAAACTCAGCTCCAGGAAAATTTATCTCAAAGGGAAGTTTTTTTTTAACTTTGATCTTGTGTCGCACAAATTGTAAATAGAAATTATCGACTTTTTCGACGACTTCCAGCAATCAGTTCTCCAGTAGCCGTCGAAAAACGATATATTTACCGTATCGGTCGTCAGCGTGAGTTAGCAACGTAAACAAACACCTGATATGATGTCCAGTGTGGAAAAAAAACAATAACGAGAGCGCAAAATGTGAAGATGACCACGTAGGTTCATGGGTTACCGCATCATTTCAATGGTATGCGAGGGAATAAAAATTCTGGTCAAACGAACGCACCGACACGAGAGAAGACAGTGGAAAAGAGATGGGGGAGGGCGGGAAACGTTCGCAAAAGGACTGTGGAGACTTACTTCCGACGCGGACATAAACAGAGAGGCACGAGGGTAAAAGAGGGGGAGGGAGAGGAAATCGCGGGAGTCAATGCTGGATTGCCACGGAGGGAAGAAAGGGAATTGGGAAGAATGAGAGAGATGACTGGGAGGAGGGATGGGGTCACGGGGAGAAGGGGAGTGGGGGCGGCAGGGAGGGAGAGCCGGGAACGGAGGGGAGAGTGTAAGTGAATCAATACGAAGGCCCGCTCCACCGACATCTCGCCGCCGCGCCATCCTCTCTTCGCCCCGCCCCCCTCGTACCCTGATACCCTAACCCCCTCCNNNCGTACCCTGATACCCTAACCCCCTCCCCTTCGAAAACCTCCAAACCTCCGGGGCAAGAGCCGAGAAGGGGTAACTGCACAAGCCGGAGAGCTTCCACCCCCACCTCCCGGTCGCTCTCCACTACTCCAGGTACCCCACATATCCCTACGAACCTCTGCATTCCCTTCCCAACCCCCCAAACACGTCCCCAATCCCCTTTGCTCGCGACGAGATCCATAAGCCCACACCACCCTCTCCCATTCCTTACGCATAAAAATGGGCCCCGGTCCGCTCGGAGCGGGATCTGAACCCCGCTCTGAGCGACTACGCAAGAGATGATCCGAGAAGAGGGAGAAATGCTCCATTTTAATTTTCTCTGTCACTCTCATTTGGAGGACTCAAAAGGGTGAAGACGTGACGAGTGTGGGGTAAACGCACCCGCGACTGACTTCGATCATCCCCACGGGGACTCTTGTTTTTTTTATGACTTGTTTTCGAACAGTCAAGGACGCAGTACCAATTCCCAAACGGTGGGCTTCGTCGTGCGTCGGGGACTCGATGACTACTCCAAACGTTTCACCAAGCATGACGCTTCTGCAGGAGCGGAGAGGGCGGATATTGGGTCAAGGTGTTGGCGTTTTGATCCGGCATCCGCGCTCTCCTCCGTTTGGTCCGCCCGACCGGGATCGGCCCTCGGAACCCTGGATGTGCACGATGCTCCCACTGCAAAACTCCCACAAACCTTTCTCTTGGGATATAACTGGATTTTACCGACGGTAAAGTGGTCACGACGAATTTTAAAGGCTCCAGAAAGTCAAACGGGGACTCTCTCTCTTCACGTCGTCTCCGCCTGTTACATATAAAATGTTGTTTCAAAACTGATGGGTCACGAAGTATGGTTGCGCACGGGCGAGAGACGTCCCCTGACAAAATAAATCCGGTTACGAATGGTAAGTAAATAAAAATATTTACCCCACTCCTCTACCTATTTCGGTACCCGAGATGTTTCTCCCGAACGGGCACGATGAGGAACCAAAATGATTTTTTTATAAGGTGCAAAAATATTAATAAAATAAAAACGGAAGCAAAGCAACTTTTAATAGTAGTTTCAATCTAGCATTTAGGCATTTTCCAGCAACCTGCAGAACAAGAGTAAACATATTTTTTACGATTCTACTTTTTCCTTTTACCTTTTCGGGCCGGTATGCAACAGCAAATGGTTTATAAAGCAGATGACCTTTCGTCTTTTGAT
The DNA here is from genome assembly GCA_002093875.1 of Calopteryx splendens. Lineage (NCBI taxonomy): Eukaryota > Metazoa > Arthropoda > Insecta > Odonata > Calopterygidae > Calopteryx > Calopteryx splendens. Next base: position 229,235 of record LYUA01000397.1, read on the forward strand.
TAGATAAGGATTTCACAAGGTTACCAAACGGGAAATCATTACTGGTCGTCGTCGACTTACACATTCATACAACAGCGATAGCATCGTGTCGCTATAAGACCTCCACCTTATCTACCGCAGCTTCCTGGAAGGACAGCTTTCGTAAGTTCCGAAGAACGAATACAGACAAGGGTGTGCATGAATACCATTGAGCCCACTTCGAAACAAGAAAAGGATTTGGCTTGAATGATATTCATTCCCAAATTTAAAAAAAGGAAACAAATAAATAATTTCCGCTCAGCGACGGCTAAATGGTCTAAATACAACCTTAACGAAGGAGGCTACCCAAAGAATATCGAAAAAGCGAGATATTTAGGAATGTCGGACAGGTGCCATCTGCCTCCTCCTGGGTAAGGTGTCAGGAAACGGGGGAATCACTCCGAATTAGTCAAAAGTGAAAATTATTGGGTGACGAAATTTTGGAAAAAAAAATTAAATTGACACACCGTACGAATAAATTTACTTTTGGAAATATTTTTAAACAAAAAATCAAGAGTAATATGATAAACTATGCATCACGAGGTAATGCCCAAAGATGTTCCCCGACGCGTGTTCTAAAGGCAGTGATCCCCAAACTCTTTTAGCTTGCAACAAGCTTGCGAAATAAAAAAAAACAAAATCTTCGCATCTCCCCGAGTAGATATTTGGTAAGGTAGAAGACATAATTAGCCGTTGGTCAACACACTCTCTGGCGGCCATCCTCGCTTCCCAAGTGAGACACGAATTGGCGTTTGATGATCGGGAAAACATCCCAAATGGTAGACGGGAGCCGGGAGCGCTCCGCGGCAGCATGGAAACCAGTGGGAAAGAAAAGAGAACCCTCCCACCTACGGGGGCTCGACTCTGGGTCCTTGCCGGGGGAATGGTCTAGCCAATCCCCTAGCCGAACGGTTGGATGCACGCTAGGGAACGAATCCCCCTCCCCAAATTACCCCTCGCACCGGAAAAAAATACACGCAAGTTGGCGACCAAACTCGGCTAAAAGGTTGGAGGAGGTGGGGGGGACGGTTCGTCTGGTCTGGGGAGGCGGATGAAGAGATTTTTCCCTCGGAGTCTCAATCCGGCAGCACACGCCACTTCAAAGGCGGCGATGAATAATTAAGCGCCGCCGCCCCATCCTGCCCCTCCCCACACCCCCACGTAATACACATTCACCGGCCACCCCCCCGCCCCACCACCCCGTTCCGGCCTCGCCACACTTTCACCACCCCGCCCCTTCGCTCACCCACGAATATTACCCGACTCACATTAAAGGCACCAATATTTCACCCTCCCACCCCACCCCCTTCATCCCCCTGCCCGTTGAATTCTTTACCTCATTCTATACACGGACGAGGGGGTTGGAAAAAAACACGGCGGCGGGAAAAGCTCGGACGACAACGATTCGGTGGAGGAATGTGGCGGGGAGTGGGTGGGGGGAGGGGAATCATTGGGAAGTGGCGAAGGTACACCGGGGGTGGTTTAGGTCGTGTAGGGAGGAGGAGTGGAGGTTCGCGCGGATATAACGGAGGAAGGAGGTGGCGGGAGAGGGGATGGAATGGGCGCCACGAGACGACAAACCCTGATCGGCCAGATCTCCTCCCCGTGCGGCGTGTGTACCCTCTCTCCTCTCGCCGCCTCCTCCCTCCCTCCCCTCCCCCCCTCGTCCTTCGTACCCTTCCGCCCCCGCGATCGACCACCGCGTCGTTGACCCCCTTTTCGGAGCGTCCCGCGAGGGAAGGCGCCAAATCTGAACGGCGGGTGTGCGTGGAAACGCGGTCGTGGGAGGGGGAGGAGGGAGATCTGGGTGGGGGGTTGTGTCGGAGACGGGGCGGGGAGTTGCCGAGTGGGGTGAGGGAGGGGGGTTGGAAAAGGGGGACGGAGGGAGAGAGATGGCAGGAGCGGGAGAGGAGGGGGGGAGAGT
>LYUA01000397.1:249547-260308 GCA_002093875.1 Calopteryx splendens
ATATATATATATATATATATATATATATATATATAATATACACACACACATATACTGAAAAAATATATTGGTTGATGACAATAGGGGGTCAATCGTACAGGTGACATTTCATCGAAGACATTAATATGGAGAATATAGCACTTGATGGACCCGAAACCTATGAGAGACAAGAAGGTGAGCGTAGATTAAAGGCCTTTGAGATGTGGGTATGAAGAAGAAATGATAAAGTAAAATGGAGACCTAACGACGAAGTTTTGAAGATGGTTGGAGAAGAGAGGAAGTTTCACGATGAAATCCGAAGAAAGATGAAAAGGTGGCTAGTAGTAGTGGTGGGAGGTTAGAAGCCATGATAGATATGAGAATTTTAGGTAATCGGTGTGGAGGAAAGAAGGGAATAGGCTTTTATAGATGGCATGAAGGTAGGCAAACATTGTGAAGAACAGAAGAACAGAGTTATGTAGGGCAACATGAGGAAGATAACTCGATAGGTCATAGGCATACAATTAACGCTAAGAACCGTCCTTAGCTTACATTAAATAGGTAGATTATTTTCATGATGATGACTTTATTGATATCGATCATCGAGAAATGAGAGAGTGTACAACCACATGGCGTCCATTTCGTAAAATCGCAATTTCAAAACGCAAATGCTATTTTGCGATATGAAACGACGTAAAATCTTACAGCCGTAACATTGCTCACAACGGGGAGGGACTAATGCACACACCATGCTCCGATATGAAATTTCAAGTCTCAGTACCCAAATGTAAATGTTAGGTTACGATAGGAGATATCGAAAAGGTTCACAGCACAAACGTCGTCGCTGTTACGATATGAAACACCGTCCGCTAACGTGGCGATAACTGAACGGCGGAAACCTTTGAGACACTCAATCTGCAATGTCCAGCGCGCATGAGGATGAGGTTGGTGCGGGAGGTGCCAGGGAGGAGGAGGAGGAAAGGTCAGGGGGGGTTTGAAGAGGGGCAAGAGGATCTCCCCGCTTTGGCACGGCCGCCGAGAATGCAAAAGGGAAAGGCACGCACCCTTCCCCTTCGAATGTACACACTCGCGCGCGTCACAAAAGCCACCCACCCAAACGCAGGAAGGCATGCCATGCCACACCCGCGCGTAATTCCCACATCCCCACGAAATTCGGGACAGATGTCTCACGGAGAGAAGAGGAATCAACGAAGGGGGGCGACAGGGGGGGTGTTTGATGGAGGAGTGAGATTGGGCGGGAGAGGGGGGCGGACTCATTCGTCGAAAATCAAGATTGCGCGTGCTTGTTACTCAGACCCTCAATAAAAAAATTGTAAAAGGGGACCAAACCCCCCTCCATCAGCCCACCTGGCGCTCGACACATTCAAGCAGATCGAGGGAGGAAGTACCCACAAGACGGAAAACGTACGCAAGCGATACGGAGTGAAACCAGGTTAGGATTTAGGGGGAGAGACCGACGGAGAGGGAGGGAGGGAGGGAGGAGCGAAAAGAGCAATAAATAGGTAGTGTGTGTGTGTGTGTCGGAGGAGGAGGAGTGTGACGCGGAGGAGGAGATCGATATCGCACGAATGGGCAAATATAAGGGACGGTGGTGGAGTGAGGATGGGGGAGGGGGTTGCGGGGTGAGTGGAAACGGAAGGATTCGTTAATTGCCCGCGGTCGAAAGGGCGCCGAGAGGCAAAAGACAATGCGGGAGGGTCGTGCATAAACGAGGGTCGTAATCAACGCCGAGAAATGGGGCAAGGGGCGGTGGAGAGCTGGGAGCGCGAGGAACGGGAGGGACCCACTGCGCGTGACCAACTGAACACAAACAAAACGCTCCCCAAAACGCGGGCGCCGGCCGCAGGACGGTTTCTGAGCGCGCGCGTCAACCGACCCCGCGAGAATCGCCAGTTCGGATTCCGCGTCTCGCGTTCCAGCTGTCTCGCTGTCACTCAAGTCAAGGCGGGAGAAGTAAACAACGATACCCCAGCGTGATGAAGGAACGAACGAACCATTATGATCGAATTTACTCACAAATCACGGCATTTATGCATGGAACGCGATCACTGTGCCACAGCGGAAACTATTTAAATTAATTTATTCATAAAATTTGTATTTTTTAAGAACCATCCTTTTGTAACTGGTGACCCAGAAAAACAGCTAACCCACCTCACTTCTACATCGACCTTTATCGGACATTACAACAACCGATGGCCGCGTAGGAAATTGATTACGCCATAATTATGATATGTTTTGAATCCAAGTCAATACCATCGATTATATTATGCCAGTGATAAGGAGATCAGAGCTCGAGCGAACAAATTTACATTTTGTTCGAATCAAAAATTAGCGTCCCTCCCTCCAAACCCCCGACATAGGCTTTGACCTCGTAAACTGGATCAACCTTTCGCGCTCGATCTCCAGCGCAGATAATACGCGCCGCTTCAGAAATAGTCTCCCGGAAAATAATTTTGGATTTTCGGGATAATTTCCAAACGCTTCCCACGCCCTAATTAGAAAACTCCGCGCCAGCACCGGCCCTGTCGCCGCTCGGTGCATACGACGCCAAGACTGTTGCGGAGCGAATGAATGAAGAGATGGGGTGTGGATGGAGATTCGGTCCGCGAGAATGGGGCAGTGCGATGAAAGAAGTAATATCGCGACCGTAGCTGACATGGAATTCTCCCGCAATAGAACGGTCATAAAATCAGACTAAAACATTGCTTTGTTCTCCGTAAAAAAAACACCGAAGCGGCGAATGACCTTCGGAGGTAACGACTGAGATTGTGGTATCCGCACTCGGAGGCATTTCAATTTCAAATCACTTATCTTCCATTGGGAAGGGAAAGAAGACTAGAACAAACAGCAAACTGAATAAACGAGGGAGTGCGAGCATGATTGACACACGATCTCCAATTCAGAATGCGTAACTAGTGGACAATTTTCACAAATGCACATTTGAAGGATTACATCATGAAAGTTTTTTCCCTTTTCACAGACGAATGGTTACCATCGGGGAATATGCGAAACCCTTGTTTTTGGACGAAGGTTACACGTTAAAATATGACAGTAGGAATTATTTCAGAGGAAATCCGTCAGTGCCCTTGAATAGATAGAATATTCGATTTTCTTTAAAGAGCCAATAATATCTTAAACGTTTCAACTGTAAGACGGCGCACTCGCTGATTGACCTTAGGGGCTCCGTTTTACCAAATCCTAAGCTGCTAGCAATACGAATGGTTGTAACAACTTCCACATTAAGTTTATGAAGAGAACAGTAGCGCGTGGAATTTTTGTTACTCCTCAGTTCAATTCACCTACTCTTAAAAGACACGGCAGTCCGGCTAAGTATAATTAATAGCAATCCGATCACTCAAGTGACATGACAATCACACCAGCACTAGATCAATAAAAATCTTCAATCGCTGGCGGAGGACCTCCCGCGATATGCCCTCACCTCCCCACTATACGGGTGTATTCCCGTCGCCTGCGATGGAGACGCCAGCGATCAGCGATGCAATCGCATCCGTGTAAATGTCGCTTATGGCATGGAAGCGAGAACGCGGGGAGATATATGATAAGTGACCTCGGACAAAGCACAGCATGCCCAATGTCCTTCGGCCGGAAAAGCCATGCATTTCATCTCCTCATTTTAAAGTGACTGCATATCTATATTCCGTTGCCGTCCCCGTGCAAATTGTCCCTCTAGCATACTGCATGACGGAAATACGTAATACCTTCCGCGGTTGGCAAAGAGCGACGAGTTTCCGGAGATGGCAGTTCAACGAGGCACGCTTGACGTAGTGTCATCCTGGGTGTCTCTCCCGTCTACACGGGGAAAGGCACACGCCGTTGTCAAATTTCCCACTTCATGGTCTTCACCTCGAGGATCAGACCAGCGTGCAGGCTGGAATCACGGCAGCAACGGACGTCACTTCTCCCGGCATCTAAACGCACTCCCGTGACAAGACGCCCAGGAACCCGGCAAAAACGGCACGCAAGAAAGGAGAGCATAGGACAAAGGACTAATTGACGAGTATCACTGGAGGCCACGACACGAGTCCGTGAAGTCCACGAAAAAGAGAGCGAGCAGGGAGAAAAACAGATAGTACGTATGTACGTTGAGTGTGCATGTGGGGGAAAATGTAGACGCCTGGCACAAGTGAACCGCATAGAATGGCGAGAAATAAATCTAATGAGACGGGAGAAATAGAATCGACATCGGGCTGGGAAGGATTTCGCGTACCTCCTCCTGTCCTCTTCACAGGACTCGCTCCGAGGGGCAGTCGAAGGACGTGGTCATTCAAAAGTATTGGAAGTTTTTGAAAGCGTCAGCATCCGTGTCGCAAAGTAACCGTAGGGGAAAGGGAAGCTTAGTAAGAACACGCGAAATTGGAAGGTGAGGGGGAGCTGCGATGGCGAGCATTCTTGCCGCATGGAAATGAAATTAAAAATTAAAACCTAAAGAGTAATTCACTTCGGGGAACACAAACAAATGTGAAAACACAACAACATAAAATACTGTGGGCCGTTAATTCGCTTAAACCCATTCATGAAATCACTTAAAACATCATTAATCATTTTGTAAGTTACCACGAAAAAGCACTTGGCTCTTTTTACGAAGCTTTTAAATTTTTAATGGTGCCATTCACAGAAATGCGAACGCTCTGAAAATGTCACTTTTATTAAATTTACGATTTTCGTGGAAACGAGATAACCTGGAACAATGCCCCCCCCCTGCCTTTGACGATGAATATAAATGTCTTACCTTTTTCCACGAAAGATCCTCTCAAAACAATAAACGTAATCCACTAAAAGGTGTGAGCCTTTCCGAAAAACGAAATGAAACGAATCAACTTTGTATTCCACATGTAATATATTCTGTATGACCCGTGTTTCGTCATAGGTATTAGGATCTATTATGTCACGATGCGACCAAATCTTCCGTAACCCATTCCTTTAGCCCACTTACCTTCCCCCTCCGCCCCTCCCTCTCGGACTGCATATATACCGATGTCTTTGAATGTTTGTTACCTGATGATGTCACGACGCGACGAAACCCGGGTCGCACAGAATATAATACAAGTGGAATATAATTTTTTTCGTTTCATTTCGTGATGGAGAAATTCCACCTAGTGACGCCTGAAACTGTTAAGTCTTTCAGAGAAAAGTTAATTACCATTTCTTACGATTCCAATGTTTATCACCTCCCAGGGATGATAAAAAAACCTGAACAATAAACTATTTTTACATTAAGTATTTCTACTTGATTTAGGGCCGACAACCACGTAATCAATCCGAAGGTTAGTCTGGCAGGCCAAGTCGAGCCCATCTAATACTAATTGTGAGCTCAACGGTGCGTGAAATTCAGACATTCAGGGCGGGGCGGAGGTGCTCCTTTTCCAGTGCCGCCTGCGGTGTCCCATTAAGTTCTGGCAACCGAAAAATCACTCTGCTCAGTAAGCTTGGAATGCTCATAGGCATCACCCGGAATGGAACCCAGTCCCTTCGGGAAGTACCGCAGCGCTCCACCACATGGACTACCACATTTCGCACTTAGGTAATATCAAATAAATATATACGTGGGAAAACTAAACCGGTATGTTACTACGGCGCAGCAATTCCATAATTTTCCGCGCCAAATTATCAATTTCAATAACAGGCACGGAGGTTGAAGCGAGACCACCTAGCGGCCAGCACCGAAAACTAATGGTGAAAGGAGATTATGGAAATGGAAAGAGAAAAACTAATGGAAACTAATAATAACTAATTGAGATTTTCCAGCTTCATGTCTAAATATGCTTGCCCCGTCAGGCTATTAGGCTTAATTTTATCTACACACTTCGACATTTTTCATGGGTTTCCACTAATACATGAAATACAAACTAATGACAGAAGCAGGCACGTCCACAGCGGCAGCGCCGCCGCGGAACGTTTTCAGACCCCGCGCTGCCGGACGAAGAAATCGAGACCGGCACTCATAAATAAATTGGACAAAACACTGAAAGAGAGTGAGCCATAAATTACATGGCATCGTTCACAATTTTTTTCCGACACAGGTTTCGGCTCAATCGATATTCTTTTTCACATTGGAAATTAATGTTATTAATTCGACACTTGGGTCGATAAATTATAAGTTCCATGAACTACACAATGTTTCTTTCATTTATTAAATGACGTGCCACAGAGGTAAGTCTGAAAACATCACATTTATTAGAGATAGACCCGTTTCAAGTCTCTTAAATGGGTATGCACAAGCTAGTTTCTACCGCCGATACCAACGAAGTAAGAATTTTTCGGATGATTGCTTAGTAATTAAGTAGTAGCTTCATTATTGTTCGCTTCTTACAAACTGCATCATCTTCACCAGATAAACCGTCCATTGATGAGGACAACATTCAATTTCTCGTACTAATTACCAAGCAAAAATGCCACTCTCATTGGTTACCGGAACGCGAATTTGATCCAATACAATAATTGTATAATGCCAATCGAAATTGCGTGAGGCATGTTAGAAATAACGTGGTCTCATGCTGCGTTCATCTGGGGTGAACGACTGCTCTCAATGCGGCTGAAAGGAGCGCGCTGTCTCGCTGTAAAGATGAGCGGAGGTGTGCTAAGTTATTCATCGCCCTATTTGATCACTAAGGGCTCAGCATGGGTTAATGCACTCAGCGACGAAAGCATCTCGGGAATTAATTTGCTGCATTTCTATCTGCGTGCTCACTCGCAATCCGTACCCGTGCACAGTTACTACTATGTCCATTGCTTATTCTGCGATGGATATTCGCGGTAGGTTTCTCAAACCGTAGTACGCGGAAAACGAAATTACCACTGCTGGACTAACTCTTGAGACGAAGCGACGACTCTATCCCACGAACGGTTCGAGGAAAAACTTTTTCATTTTTTCGGAACTTGCGGACTGGGAATGAAAGCGACGATTTGTCCATTGCGGGAATAACGACGCCGGCAAAAATCAATCCAAATTGTCGATTCGAACGTTCGAATTCAATTTGTCACCGCATTTTTCCTTACGGTTCTCCCCACTCATCATAATGAACTGCCACGGATACGAACAAATGAAAGTGTCCTTCGCCAGAGATGCCGGCGCGCCTTTGACCTTACCTACCCCTCGGACACGGCCACGAGAGGTGATTTCCGGCGAAACCCAAAGATGAGGGAGGGCAGGAATACAGTCGGAGAGCGAGAGAGGGTTTCCCATGCCGGGAGGGGAACTCCAGGGAGAGTTGGAAACAAAAAAATAAAAGACATTAAGCCAATAAGAGGATTCAAGCAAGCGTTGCCAACTTTTCATTCCAGTACATCCGGACGTTTTTCAGACCTCCGTTTCCCTCGGATATTCCCTATTTTGCAGCAGAACCACCAACCGACTTTTTGCACAGCTTTTTACCTCAAAGAGTCGCATTACGGAACCCTTAGGGAATGCGAGGACAAACGAACTCGAGTGTGGCTAGCCACAAGAGATATTGATTGGACAGTCAAAGGTTTGTTTGAAAATATAAATCATGCTACTCGAGAAATAAGAGTCAAACTCCATGTCGCTCACCAACGAATACTTTGCCAAGCTCATTGGAATTCGGCCGTTAGAAAATAAATGTTACCTCCAACGCTCCGGTTATGAATGCTGTTATGAAGAACTCGACGAAATATTTCAAATCACATGCAGAAACCACAACGCTGGGATTAGTTTTCTCTTTCCGAATAATGTTAAGGAGGCAAAGCTCTGAACTTTCATTTCAAAGTATTTTGTAGTGTTCTAACATGCTTCTACAATCGTCAGAAGTATTAACCGGATTTCTTCACCATCGGAAATTAAACTGCGGAATTAGGGAACGTAGAGCCTAGCCGGTACGCTAACCGTTCAAACCACTCCATGCTGCCTGACGGCATACGTATGCACCTCATCTTCCACACGTGTCCAGTAGAAATTGAGATCGTTCACTGCCCTCATTAAGTTAGGATTTCGAAGAACGACACGGAGGGTAATGAATTTCAGAGGAGCTGCATTTCGTCTCAGGCAGGACGACGGGTCGCATGTATGTATTTAAAACACGAACGGCTTCATCCAGATAACAAAGAGCAATTATTTCCGGAATTTTTGAATCCCGGCCGTTGGCGACTCTTGATCAGACGGATTCTGGTTTCTTGTTGGCTGGAGCCGTGGGGAGGAAGGGACGCGTTAATAGTGCGGATGCCCCTTATCTCTATAAGGGTGCAGCGAAGCCTTGCACGTGTATCACGTTCTACGTGCGTCGACTTGTACCAAAATGGGGAGACTGGTGGATGGCGAGAATGCAGAAACAGAAGGGAAGAAAGCGATGAATAAGAATCATATGTAGTTTTACGTCTTCACCCCAGACGCATTAGGGACACACATCGACTCCGAACTTCATGGGTGGAGAATGATGGAAGAAAATCAAATGTTCGTCTGGCAGAATAATGAAAAAGTGAGATTCTAAATAAATATCGATGAAAAGGACGTGCAGATACTCACATTAAGTCATTTGTAGTTTGAATTTTGCATTTATCAAAATTTTTTCTGCTATGCATATAGATACATTGTTCCTTTTTTCGTATTGGAGAGGAGACTGATTAGTTACCCATTTGAGATGAAAATAAAATGAGAACATCAAGTCCGCAAGAAACGCAAAGTTCAGGAAATTCATGATGTCACTCGTCGCGAATGTTATATACCTGAATTTTTGGGAAGGGAATTCGCCAAGGCATGGATAATAGGTATGGTGAAATCGAAAATTATCTGAAAATCTTAAAAAAAAAGCCCAAGAAAAAATTACGTCAATGTTAAACATGATAATATTTCAAAATATAACGAATGTACACTATCGACTTTTTAATGAAGAGGTCGACAGAAAAGTGACGCTAGTCTTGATTTCTGTAATACCGTTATCGTCTCAATAAGGACTCGAGGAAATAGTACGTTACAATGAGAATCGCATTAATTTATTCTCATTCAATCCTAATGGAGTATAAACATTTTTGCATTTATGACTCTTGAATTTAGCATGAAGCATCTAAGTAAAATGTTGCAAGATTACTCATGTTTCTAAGTAACTCAGAGTAGCTTAAGAGGACTACAAGCAGCGAATTATGCAATAATTAGAACGGAAATTAATCGCAGGAAGCGGATTCAAAAACCTAAAAGGATTTATTTTAAGTCGCCAGTGCCTCGTAAGCAAGTGCATAAATAAACCGCGGAGTGTGAATAACACATTACAGAGTTGAAAACACCAACAGAATACGACACTGACCACCAATGACTTCTTCGAATAATGACGCAACTAGTCCGTTACGATTATACAACCTACCATTAATATAAGTTCAACATTTCTCAGGGATGAATCGTAGTAATTTTTTTGTTGTTTTCAGAATGATAATAGAGCATTTGAGCCACCTGAAAAGTACACAATACTATGAACTGGTCTAATTCAACGGGATGTGAGGTTGCTAAATGTCCGTCCGAACCAGTAAAATTAAAATATTTTGAAACTGCTTTACCAACTGTCTACGTCAATAGTGTTTACGGCTTCGAAATGACTTCAAATCACCTGCACCAAATTTTGTACGACTTTAACCAGTATTTCCCGAAATATTTCGTAAATACCCAGGCATATCGATAACATTATCATCAGAACCCTACTTGGCTCTGTTATAGGCTTCACTGAAAGTTCTACACATTCGATCTGTAGTAAGTTCGGCAATCCCGTTAACAGCCCTTGCAGTGCACTACACGTAGTGAAAGAATAAATAGCATGAAGAAGTAATTACTAATAAAAATAACTATCGTTGAAAACGAATAAATTATTTTCCAAGAGTAATCGCACCATGTGTTTATTTACATGTTGTCCCCAAGGTAGAGGGGGGGGGGTATATATAGATACATAACGGGGGGTACCCACAGGGAGGTAGGTATACATAACAGCATTTATCAGAATAAAATATAAAGAAAATCAAAATTTGATTTTTGTAATAATAATTACTTGAGATAATTAATGCAATATCGCATTTTCCGCTGAAAAATGTAACCTATACTGTTGTGTTTTCCTATAAAACACTAGGCATTTTATTGAACTTATCATTCATGGATAGCTTCCAAAAATAATGTTCACAGTATCATATAACTTACAGCTTTGTCAATAAATATACTAAACCTGCCATTCTCTCCTCCAGAATTTATCCAACGAAACAGATGGTCGCTGGATTGGTTTATCTCATTGTTTTCATTGACTTATTCTCCATCTCAACCAAACGCTGGCGAGCAATAACATTCTTTCTATAATAACTTTCTAGTGGCGGTAGGCACGCAGCAAAGAATCGTGATATTTAAGGACGGAATGTAATCGCGATTTCCGCTTCCGAAGGTTCTACTGCCGAAAAAAACGGCGTGGAAACATTCGGGGCACTCATAGCAATACAACCCGCTCGCCATAGTTTGAAATTGGAATTATTTCAAGTTGGTACGTGCCTGCTAAGGAAAAACATATTTCCCCAAGAAAGGAGAGTGCCATTTTTAACATGCACTTCTCTTGCACGCAAAGTTCCGACCCCATTGCGTCGAGAACGCCCGAATATCCTCCGGGAGGATCCGCAAACGCATATTCTGTGCGAAATTCATTTTCTTTAAACCAATAGTAGAGAAGGGACGAGGAATGGAAAATAAAACCTGTAGTTCGCCGGCGTCGAGATGGCGCGGGATCCATCACCGAGGAGCCTTATCTCTTCTATTCCCCCCCCCCCCCC
>LYUA01000397.1:260343-272509 GCA_002093875.1 Calopteryx splendens
CCCCCCCCCCCCCCCGGCTTTCCTTTCTGGCCAAAGACGAAATTCCGAGGCGTGAGAGGATCCGCCAGCTTAAGTAATCGCGGCACAATGGACCTCCGAAAAAAAAAGCAATCACGAAGAGAGCGGGGGTCCGCTAATTGAACATCGACTGGGCGCCTCGCCGAAGTCCCTTTTGATGCCAAGGATAAGACGACGGTGTGACACGTCTTGGAATTCTAGCCCACAAGAGTCGGAGGCAACAATCTACGCGGGCCTTAGCGAGTAGCAACCGGCACCTTTTTCGTTAAGCATGTGACGCTATTAAGTCCGAAGCCTCTTGACCTCACCCTCCTCATCTCCGATCCCGTCTCTCTCTCTTTCTTAATAACAATTCCCATTCCCAAACAAACCCATCGCAACCGATAAACAATTTAACGAAAACTCATCTCCAAATTATAAAAATAAAAAAATTGATAAATTCCAAGTAAACAAATTAATACATAAATAAATCTGTGGTGAATTCATAAGCAACAACGTAGCTACAAAGGGAAAACGGAAACGTGCTCCTCGGGTGCTTTCGTTGACGCGAACACAATAAGTGTTGCCCCCCAATTAATGTCCCTTGTCCGGGTTTTTATGAAAATAAATTGACGCTCAAAGCTTTTAATGGTAAAATTTTGATCATTCTTCATTAATTCGATGTTCCCCGCAACAATAAGTAGTACAGAATATAATAGGGCGTATTTTGCACGCAGTGTGATTGGAGTCTGTCAAAATCAAACTTCTCCCCAACAGATAATATATAAACTATAATAATTCGGGGAATAAACTGCTGATGATAGAGAAATGCAGTCCTCGGTGGATCGTTGGCCGCGTCGAAAATCCGAGACGAAAGACAACTTCTCCTGCTCGAGCTCTAACTTCGATGTTAGACATTTCCGAAGTCTCTTTTTCACCATATTCAGTTGATTACTGGGAACAACTCCTAATTCCTCCAGAATAAAATTCCATAGTCGAACGAATTCGAATAATTCTGTCGAAGCGGGGGCTTCACGAGCCTCTGAGATGCATCTACAATACAAGGATCAATTGGCATATATTTTTGGGTTCAAAACTAAAATATCAGAATTTCTCAGAATTTTTTTTACAAAAAAGACTTTACCGTGCCCTTTTGCATTTTTGCCCAGCAAGAACATAATTCTTTTATTTTATGGAACTTATTTTATTATAGACTGTTGATAGAAAATATAATTACCACTGGAATATATGTCCACCCTGTTAAAGTTAATTATTTAGCTCTCACGGATCCAGTTGATCAGAGATCAAGAGCATTGGATTTTCAATACAACAATTAAGGCAAAAGATTTCCAATAAACCTTAAAAGAGTGTATCTGCAGTTGCTTACATGGTATTAACTAATAATAGTGAGGTGTACTCCGTGATTAAAAATATCTAGAAGTGCACTCCAGATAACCATACATTTTTTGTCTATCCTAGTGTTTCACGGATAACATGAAGTCACCCTCAAAAATTAACACCCTAAAACATGCAAAGGAAAATATTTATTAAAGGGCACCGTGTCCCAAAACTTTTACATGGCTGAGAAAATGGTATCTTACATAAACGTGATAAGCTAGAAGACAGGTGAAAAATAACGTGCGAAAAATATTCTGTCAGGTGCATTGAAAGTAGGGCGTTATATCCATACCGCAGTTACAATCTGAAAGGTTGACCCTAGAAATAACCTAGGTTGGAACGTACGGGAATTACTTCAGCTAAATTCCAAACAATCGGCCATGATGAGTTGTTGTGGCAAATTGACAGGAATGAAATTTTCAGGATTCGAGATGAAATAGCGGGATGGGTACGCATACACACTAGCGTGTAAAGCATAAAAAAGTATGCATAGGTTATGTTCACAATATGTAAAGAATGTTGTTGCAATTCAAGTGCGACCCATCGATTCCGATTGCGGGTTGTCAAAGGACAAGTTTTTCATGGAAAAAAACGATAAAAATATTACAGCACATATTTCGACATTGCATTCATTTTCTGCTCCAACATCCGTTACTTATTGCCTAATTAAAATACTTCGGTTATATTCCATATTTTTTCGTTTTTCAAAGGGTGGATCACTAGCCTATCACAAAATTTTAACAAGTGTGCCATATTAGCATGCACAATAAGGAATATACTTTGGACATGTGTACAATATAACTTGAGCATGACTCTGCTACATGACATTTTCGAATGAAAAGGAGGCAGTAACAATCTTACTTCATTCTGTACATTCTTTTGTCGGTAAAGTTTAGATTATTCTCCATGGTTCCTCATCTTTCTGCGAGGAGAATTGCTCTTCTCAAGTATTCTAAAGGATTTTTACGCACTCAGTTTCCGAGAATTCAAAGATCGTTAGCCATCTCGCAATCCTTTCGGAGCAAAGATTATCTAATTCGAAATGCAGATGCTCCTCCACGATTGCTCTCAAGGAACCTACATCATAGCGCTTCTTGCTTAATTTTATCTACCAATTTCTTTCCAAGTTACCTTAAAGTTGAACAAACGCCAATCGTGTAAGTGGTGTATGTCATTCCTGGTAACGAAAAATTCAATGATTTTTTTACGAAAAAAAAACCTTTTTATACTATGCTTGACCGACAGTGTCCATTCAGATGGAAGCATCACATTAAGATAATTGAAGATCCTCTTCTACCCAAGACAGCTTGTCCTTCAAACAGGTTCGAGTGACGTGGGGGTTCCAAAGGAAGATGGATTCAGCACGTGGATAAACAACAGTACAAAATGGGCCTCAAGACCAGTTTTAAATTACGTTAGATGGTGGCTGAAACACTTGAAAAGCAATAATGAGAATGAGAAGACGAGAACAACTGAGACGTAAGACATACGTTACAGACAGAGATTGCTACTCTTCATTCATGGGCAATTTTTACAGTAATATGAACTTAATTTTCAAAATTAAAATTTACACAAAGTGAGTAATAAACGTCTAAGAACATCTTAAATACTTTTATCGAATATATTACCTAAAGAATCACTGAATCCGGTGATTAAGCGATGTGTTAATTAATATTATAACACTCAAAATATTAATTTTTAACTTTATATCAATCTATAGAAATACCGAAACCCAGTAGAACATTCAACAACGATTAAAATGTGATATATTTTTCAATTAATAGATTACAAAATCAGTGATTAATGATCTTATGGAAATTTTACCTATAATAAGATATTTTCCAAACCCAAGTAGTCAGTTCTACCACACCTGCTTGTCTCGCAAAGGTCGAGATTTGATGGTGACATTTTTCGGAGTCAACTTTGTTCTTTCTGATGAACCTATACAGTAAATCCGTTATCGAACACATAATCAACGAAACTAATTACAAGGTGAGATCATGAACAATAAGGCACTGGCAAGTCAGCGAAACTGAATAGCACACGCTATACTGTACGGTGCCCATCCAAAATTATTGGGAATAATAAGAGGATTCTTTTCCAGCCAGCTAAATTTTGAATGCCGGGTAGAGAAAACGCGTGAGGCGAATTCCCCTCAGCTTTTGTCCCGGCCTACCCAGATTCCCTCCAAGAGTCATATGCCTTCATTACGTTTCTCACCAACCCCGCCCAAAAACCCAAATGGGGAGACCGCAGGCGTCGGGGCGGGAGGCGGCGGCGGAAATCTTGAGAGATGGGCGATCCCTCCCGGCTCCCAGAGGCGCGAAGAAGCCAAGCCGCCGCCCCACCTTCGCCACACATCACAGGTTGCCCTAAGTCTCGGCAGGAAAGTAAGCGAGGACGTGAGACCGTAAAGTGCCAAGAAATGGGGTTTTCCGAGAGCAGATGTACGAGCACAGGAAAACCTCATGCTAGGGAAATGCTGCGTGATACTCCATTCTCCGTCACTATCACAGTCATTTCCGTACTCCTCAAGGACCATAGATACCAGGTACAGAATATAATTAATGACAGTCTACCGGTTGCGGTACGTTTTTGAACACCAGTGCTACATGGCTAACACGACACTTAACTTCGCGACAACCTACACTACCACAACCCATTCGTCAATACGGCAGACTTTCTGCCACCCTTCATTCCGTCCAACATGCCCTATCTTCCCCTACCTTAAACTCGCTTGCCCAACATTCTCTCCTCCATCACGTTCTTCGACAATCCATCGCCACTCAATACGCCCTGCATCCACTTTTCCTGCCTTCTCTGGATTTCTCCCAACAATCTTCTCACCTACCATCCTCAAACGTCTTCGTTCGTTTTCCTTTCCGTGCATTTCACAACTTCATACCTTCTCCACACCCACATCCCAAGAGCTTCCAATCTATGCTTGTCCTCTTTCATCAACGGCTAGAGTCCGAGACACACAAACCCGTGCCCCACATCAGCGACTTCACTTGGTCTCTTAATTTTTTCCAGGGTTCTTGTCAACAATTCCCTCCTCTTCGTAAAAGCTTCTAGCCAATGTAATTCTTGTTCTAATGTTCTTACCGCATTGCCCACCTTCGTGTAACACTTCCTAAAGAGCAAAAAATGTTTTACCCCCTAAGTTTATTTCCTTCAACTTCAATGCTTATCCTAGGCTTCCTATATCTCGAAAACCTCATTAACTACGCATTATCTTCAGTGACGTGTGCTAGAAATTAAAGGGAGGCCGCCACATTTAACCCAACATAAATTATGGTATAAAATATATAAATATGGTATGGTTATTTATAAATTATGGTGGAAGAAAAAAAGATAAACTTTGTAATTCCACTTAATCAGATTTATTACACGGCCATAGNNAAAGATAAACTTTGTAATTCCACTTAATCAGATTTATTACACGGCCATAGTTTCGACACTTTGTATCATCTTCAGGTCTCCTTTTTTCTTCCATCATGGAAAATGTCCACAAAGTAAAGCCCGAAACCGTGAAACTTATAAATTATGGTGGTAGGTACACATTACGACAAAAATCGTTTCAGTTTTCCACTAAATGCGTTTCACCACGACTAGTTTCGATACTTACACATCATTTTCGAGTTCAACGAGCATACAGGTTACTCTTAATGAAACGTATTTTCTGAAAAACTACCACGAACTTTTGTCAATATGGAACAGTTCCACAATGCAAGCTCTGATACAACGTTATAGGTACCTATTATGCAGTATGCCAACCCTATTTTGGGTTAACGAAAGTTCATTTGATTAGCAAGGGCTTTGAAATGTAGCGAGTGACACGAAACGAATTGTAGACCCTTGCAATTCACGCCGGAAATTAAAAGTGCTCCGGAATACGAAGGGAAATATTTATATCCATCTCTTACATGTTCCTCCACCCCAATTGAGAATTCTCGAATTAACTTGATGGAGCCTGAATTAGTGGGTATGAATGAAGTAACGTGAAAATACACCACCGAAAAATGAAGATTCGAGAAACGATAAACTGACCTCGTCCCATTGAAATATGGAGAAAGGGATAAGCCCACGAGGAATTTAAAAATTGCAACTGGTGGTCAGAGAATTGTAACTGAAAAAATATAACGCTCCAATTAAAAGGTAAATTTCATCGAAGTAAAAACAGACAATGGCATGCATGATTAGAACCAAGAGAAAAATAAAATTTAAACGCGCAAGCCCCAATCCTAGGGCCGCTGAAAAAACAGCCGGATACGTAATATTCCACCGTCGCAAGAGACGATTTCAATATGCTACGGAGACAGCTGCCCGACCTCTCGCGAAGAACGAACGAGCGCAATTTACATGCAGGAGAAAAATTTAACTTTCAGGTCCAAACGAATCCAATTAAACGGACTGATTTATCGTAAGGCACGAAATTTCGCTTTAGTGAGCGAATCACCTTCAATGTTGCCGTGACCCGCGACAAAATTGAACAGGCCGGGACGACTGCGACGCAATCACAAAACGGCAATGATTAATCTTGTGGCGCAATCTTGAGGTCATTATTTCTCCGTGATTTAGGTACTAGCGCATCGATCTCCAAACGAAAAAACATTTTTTGTTCGATTGCAGTTTTACGTTAAGTTATTTACGATTATCCATTAAGCCCAATATACCACTACCCTCCAGAACAAGAGTTTAAGAAAACCACGTAAAAAATAAGGTTTTGATTGATAGAGAGCAGTAACTATATCTTATGAAGTAAGTAGACACCTGAGTACGGAGTCAAGGGTTTAAAAAAAGAGAAAAGTTACTAGAAAACTTAAGTATTTTGCAATAGGGAACTAAATTTTTCTCTGATACCAACATCCGTTTTATTTATTGTCTGGTGAAAAAGATAAATTATGACTATACACTTTCCGTAATATTTCGTTCACCAAAGGCTGTATCATCGAAATAGCCCTTCTGTAGATGGCTTTCCGCAAAAGTAAACTAATGTAAAGCGAAAAACTTAAGCCATAAAACCCAATATTCAGTAAATACATTAATCAAAGCCATCAAAAAGTGAGAAGTAAAAATGCCAGCACACGCTCAAAAGGAACACGAAATTATAAACAATTATTACTCTTTCTCACTTAGCATTAGCACTTAAATGGCACTGCTAATTTCCAGCCATTGAATACAGAGCATATGAAGTTGGAACTATGTATAAGAACTTCACTTATAACGTCGGATGAATGCCTATTTAGTAATAATTAATGTTTTTAACTTCAACTACTCACCTAATAAGATACCGCTTAAATGAAATATTTGATACGATCATTAAAAAAATATAATCGTTATGACCATCTGGGAATGTTTAGGCTAAAAGAAAATTGGGAATTTCAATAGCGCTCCCGAATTCACAAATTTCCACATGACTGGTAAAATGTAATGACCATATCTCATGCCAAACACAGTTTCGAGGAGGCATTGGGAAAAACGAGGCTGGCAACGAGATTTACGAACAACGCAACTTTTTTTGCAGAAAATGACGCTCGATACATAAAAAATATGGGGGGTGCGGACTTGAACTATGCCTGTCATATTCTTCAAGTCCTCTTCTTTTTTATATGGGTCCGTGCGTCCTGAGACTGAGCTAATAAAGATTCTATTTAAATACGAGCTCTATTCGGTATAATTTAAATCCCGAATTTATCGGGGGATTATCCGGGGTTTCACCTAAAGCGGTAGTTTAGGCTGCATCCGATTATTAAGCAAGAATTAATTATATCTAATGTGAGTGAAATAGGCAAATAAAATACTATTTATGCCTGTTCAGTTCATTATTCAGATTTTATTCAATCTAGCATATATTTCCTCGTAAAAGGTGAGGAGAAACAGGAGGCAGATTACCAACTCGTATGTTGTCTAAACCGGATACCGCATTTGAATTCTGGACACGGTAGTAGTAGTACTACCGCAACAGCAATTCTCTAAAATTTTTCCAGTGTGCAGCGCACCTAAATATTTATTTGCTCAGTACGCGATCACTCAGTTCAGTAGCAAAATTTTCAATGAAATATAAGCAACAACAAGCCAGGATTTAGCGCAAGAAGGCTAGGCTAGGTATCGGGACCCTTGGGGAAAGTCCCTAGGTATTTCTCCGTACCTAGGTAACGGTACAAACTCCTACCAGTTATTGATATCATAAAAGGCTTTGGGGAATGGGACCCGGGAGAAAGAAAACTAGGTACCGGTAACAACCCCCAGCTTACACCCTTTAAAACATCTCACGCCACGTCTTCTTCACAGCTCACCAGACTTGGTATGTACTATGCACCACTTTGCTCTAGAGCTTTCTAGAATCACAGGTAAATCCCGGGACATAAATGTGGCTTTGAGGCAGGAACAGCCGTAGGCAAACACAAACCGGAATTCGCTAGTTCTACTCCCGTCAAGATCATTTCACGCGGCAGTTGCGAACCTAGCACACCTTTAGTTTGGTGACTGCTATTTTTTTCCTCAAACATTTTTTTGATCGGCGAATACTCGTAAGCCTGACACCGATTCGGGCTCCGAGGAATTCATTTCCGATCGACGCAGTCAAATATGCTGTGCACTGCTGCGCACCTGGATGAAATCCTTCAGAGGGCTCTCTCTCCAGCCTCGCGCCTCATCATCATGCGGTCGACACAAGCGAGGGAACCGATAATAAAAGGGACGTCGCGGAAGCTCTCCCTCGTGCTTCCGTGGAAGGGCGCACGCGACGCGATCTCCTCTTTAGGGGCGTGCGAGCGAGGGTTGACGAGAGGGAGGGAGGGGGGAAGGAGAGGGTGGGAGGAACCGACTGTGGCCACTATTCTCCCGTTTCGTCGTCCGCATGAATTGTCCCTCGGCGCAATCGTGGGCCGGACATGCTATTGGTACTTCCTCTAAAGTAACACTAGTAGGCGAAAGAAGCAGTCAATCGGCGCAAATATTTTGACGAACGAAAGGGGGAGAGTGTAGTTCCAAGGCTAAGGTAGTGGACATATTTCATATTGAGATGTTTTTAACAAACATAGAACATAAATCTGTACTTGGTGGTGTACAGCTTTTTTTTCCATTTGAGAGCATTTTCAGTGACAAAGTTCATGGCCAAGATTTTCTCGCCATATTCGGTGGAATTTCATTACAAACTCGATAAAAAGACTTCGTAAAGCTACCGCAGAAAAAACATATATCCGTCCCGAGTAGCAACTAGTACATGCATTTTCAGAGCTCAGAAAATGATGTTATACTTGTCGAAACTCAGGTCAGATGTATTTATTTTGAGGAGGCTTTAAAAATATTTTTCTCGAGTTTGAAAACGATTAAAATGTTCGTTTATAATGAAAACTGTCTGCTACGACCACTCCGTATAGGGAGCTGAGACAACAAATACATTTGTATAAGGTTCATCCTTTCTTAACGAATGGGAGGTGGAGAATTTTCCCATATTCTGTGACACAAAGATACCCGACTTCTTTATGTATTTAACCAAAGCTGCTCCAAGGCAAATCTAAGATGAAAGTTTGAATTTTCGGCATTCCCGTCGAATCCTGGGGCCACCATACTGCGAAGGGCAACGCGAGTGCAAACTCCGTGACACGTGCCATCGGAAGACAACTATAGGCGCAAACCTGTGACGAGAGGGATCTCTTTAAGAGGGGAAGAGGCATTTATAAAAATTACGGTAAGGATTCTTAATACGTTATAGTAAATATTACATGTGCTCGTCCCACCCGACGGACGGAATACTCCAATTAAAGAGCTCCAGCACACATACGAAACTCATTACACCACCGCTGGGAATCTAACTGTGGCCCTGGGAATGGGGAGAATACACACGGACAGTAACTCGATCCCCGCAGGTACTACCTACACGCGAACGTCAAAAACTCTAGATTACGAGTTTGAGGGAAACGTGACGCCTTTTTAGGGAGGGGACCTCCGTGCTTCATTCCCGCGGGAGCTGAAACCCCTCGAGAGAAAACGTACACTGGACGACAGGGCAATCGACAGGGGGGCGTGGTGACACGCCCCTGAGTGCCAGCAGCGATGAAGTGAGGGCAGAAGGGAGAAGGAATGGATGCACTTCCTGTCCGCGGATCGAAAGATGAGCGGTAAGAGTCGTCCTCACTCGACATCCCTTGACGGGAGGCATCGAAGCGTACTACCGAATTTCCCGGCAGCGATAAGATGCTGGGTACGTCGCGACATCGTAATGGACTTGGGAAGGCTCTTCACTGTTGATGGCGAAGAGTTTGCTGGAAGTATTGAGGGAGGGAAGGGGCTGATGCCGCCATCAGCGACACCGTTAGAGGACTACGTAGGGAAATGAGGAGTGGGAGAAGGGTGAAGATAGAACCACCGCGGCGATGTCTTTAAGCCTTCGACACCGAAAGGAATCAAGAATCGAGGCTCTATACTATGTACGGTGCACGACACCATGCTACCTACAAGACACCTAAACAGTTACCGGGATACCCGCTGAAAAATAGTGCAACGCCAGCGAATCGATCCACGTTCGAAATTCTAGAGAATCGACTATCGAGTCAAAATTTGACATCCACTGAAAATATGCATGCACAAAACTTATAAACACATCACTTGCGAATATATAACGCCTTAAGGAATTGAGATGCTGTATGCCCTTTTGTGTTAATGATAGACGATACTGACTCACAAAAACGTTCCTTTGACTATTTCACCGAATTACATACGTACTAGATACTTTCGAGAATAGTCGGTAAACCAAGCACATTGGAAATACGTACCTTTGCATTGATGAATACAACGAAAAGGAACACGCCACAATTTTCCGATCCTAGATCAATTGCTACTGCCAGGAAAAAAGAAGTATTAACTACGGAATCCTTGAGAGTCATTAAAAACAAGTATTTGTCGACGGCACAGTATTAATTTGTCATAAGGGTATTCTGGAAGCATTTTCTCTCTCGAGAAAATTCTCCTAGAATATTGAACCTTTAAATAATTTTCTTCAAATATCAGATCAAAATAAAGTAACTATACAATGTGATAGATCAAGGCTAAAATATACCACTTCGTGGTCACTGGCAACGTAATGTAATTCCATAAATTTAACTCTTCTGCCAACTAATAATAGTACTCACACCCAACGACTGTTTCAATACTTCGTAACGCTGTCCTACGTAAAAAAATGTTGTAACTTAGGTAGCTCACCCACCACGATCCAAGGTGGCACGCGTCGAACACTTATTTTTGACGAGCCGAGACACTTGCACGACTCCTCGGTAATTACTCAATGTGCAAATTGAGCGAGCCATGGAGATGATGGCCTGCATTCGTAGACGTCGGAAGTACAATTTTATATTTCTGCCGTTAAGTTATGTGAACCGAATATGATGAGCTCAGATTACTTTTAAGCACTAAGTCAAGCTCGAAAATAATAAAAGGACTGCCCTAAATGACGGAAATGTTTTACTAAGGCAAACGGAGAATCAACGCGGATTTCTTAAGAGTATTCAAAAAAATTTAAGTTCGAAATCATAAAAAAATGCTGTTTAAGAGAGCAGAGTCATCTTCAGATAAAAGTCTCGACATGACTGACTGATTGATCTCTGTGACGATATGTAATTCAACGTAATTCGAACAAAACATTTTCCATCAGGCTTTCCACACAACAACTAATAGAGTCGAAAGTTTAGGAAGTTTTTACACGGAACACCACTCGCAGAATGAATGCAGAACTAGAAATGTCAGGGTGTGGTTTTCATGCTGGCTATCGTAAATTATGAAGAAGCTCATAAACCTGATAATTATATAACAATGATCATTTGCAACTGTGTCCACCTTCGCGTAAGCGGTTGAGAAATTATGCATAATGCATAAACCCTTAATTTGAAAATCACGCTGGAAAATCAGTGCTCTAGCATGTACCTAACACCTTGAGGAAGCAACGGGGAGGGCGGAAGAGGTGGGGGGAGGAAGCTCAAAATAGGAATAAGCGGGAGCGTATAGTTTCGACCAGCAATGCAGAGGGAAGACTCAAGAGGCAGTTACATATCCTGTGTAAGCAATGTACATCTCAAACCTTTCTAATCGGAGCATGAAAATGCACTTTGATGCGAAGAAAAAACACGTTCTTTTGTTAATTTCCATCGATAAATAGTTAATAAGCTTCCCTTGCGCCTGGAACGCCGAAAAGAAATCAAAAAGAATACGGGAGATGAAAAGGGATACGAGGCATTTCAAAGCGTGAAATGGCATCCAGTAATCTAAAATTCTTCTGTATTCCATCGCCGTAGCATACGTTCACACTCTCCCAGGGTAAAAGTTTAGCTCGGAAAAATTCAATGCAGTCCACCCGTGCCCTTTTAATATTAGCGCAAGTCACCGAATTGATCGATCGACCAGCGCGCTTTAAAATAACGCCCCTGCTCCCGAGTCGGTTTCCCTTTAAGCATAAGTGGAGTCCTCATCCGGAGAACGGTTTTTCCTAGCGAAAACAACGCACGGACCAGCCGAAGGGAGGATTCCTTAACTTCCCGCAGGCCTGAGAGATAACACATCACCAGGCTGCCCCGTTCCTCAACGGTCAGTTGCTTCTGCACTTCTCCCCAGCGGCTTCTCACTCCCCGGCTTCTTCTCCCAAACGGCTCCCGTCGTTTATCCACGATTAAAATCCCCTTCGAAACAACGACGGAACCCCCGCCGACAAATCCTCCCGTTGGGCGCCGCGGGATTCGTTGCCTCGTTTCGGTGGGAGGGAGGGAGTGGGGGGGGG
>LYUA01000397.1:341051-355253 GCA_002093875.1 Calopteryx splendens
GGGGGGGGGGGGGGGAGAGAGGAAGAGAGCCTCCCGGGAGAGGATAAGAATCTCTCGCCGAGGGGAACTCCCTCACGCGACGCCGCTCCGGGTTTTCGACCGGGGCGGAAGATTTACGTACCGCGCGGGTTCATACGAACTCACCGCTCGGAAAATGATATCCACTCCCCAACCTTGACGTCTCCAGACAGTCCACTTTGATGGGACTGCAGCACGAGTTCACGCTAATATGCGAGGCGGTAGGAACCCCTAACCGATGGGATTGTGATGGATAGTTTTGGATTACAGATTCGACACGACTACTGCGAATAACCGATCGTAACAGCAATATCGTACACATGTACGTAAAACAAATAGATGGATATGAGGGTAATATAATCACGGGATTGGGTTGGGCATGAGGAATTTGTTTGGTTCCTCGCCTGTTGTTACTATAGACTTACTGCTCACTTGGAAAAGGTATCCTAAAATTATTAATCACAACTTTATGATCGTCACCCCAATGGGCATACATAATTTGGGAATAAATAAATGATCGTACTACGGGTCACACCCCACCCCAATCGCACAGGCGGGGAGAAGTCTAGCCTAAAGGATGCGCAATGCCAGAGGCCTGCCACCAAGGGATCACAGCATTCATAGCCACTGCACTGACAACACAAAACGTCCGAATCCTTTTTCAAATGATGGTTTTTTTTAACTACCTCTGGCACTGGAGCACTTAGCAAATCCTGGACAACCGTGGTATTGGAAGGATGATTTCTCTCTTCGACTATAAATGGCTGCTCGCCTGACCAACGCACTCCGACGAGAATTCTCTCCGAATTTTATGATATCCAAACCCAAATCCGAATGCAGTGAAGTTCCGCTTCTCAAGACCATAACGGTTTTTCAATTGAACTCGTCAACTTAATGCACTTGCCTCAAAATGAACCTTTGCCACAAACCAAACCCACAGCATCCGACCACAAAGGGTTGCTTAGTCGCAGACATCTCGGAGGGATTCGGGTCTACGACCTTTGCGTCATCCGGGGAGTGCACCCGCGGTGCCCGACCGGAGGGGCGTTGGTCCAGCCAAAGGTCGTAGGTCGAAACCCAATCCGCCCACTTAAAGTCGTCTTTTGATTTTCGTTTTCGAGACTGAATGCAGCCGATGCAAAATGCAAGTGACCCGAGCCAAACACACACACAAACATACCATTGCTATTTTCAAGAAATTATTAACGCTCGAGGTAGTTTAATAGCACTCATATAACGCTTACGTTGTATAACATTAGTGTGAAATTAACTTACACGAACGATGTTAACATTTAAGAAATAACCATGTCGCTGTTTCATTAATAATTATGCACTATATTTTTCACGGCATTTGTGCCATTCACATTGTTCCTCGTAGGATGGGGCACGCAATAATCAATTTCACAACTGTCACTGGTGAAATAACACCGGACAGCAGAGTAAGTACAAAAATTGCCCCGTTGAATGTTTATTTAGTTAGGGTTAAAAAACTGGCATTATGTCCATATTCACGTTCATTCAGTTCCTGAATCTATTGCGTAAGAGAACTAAGACAAATGAAAAGAAAAACCAAATGGTTCCGCCACATGATGTCTGATGGCGGCACAAAAATATTAACTGAAGGAAAAAGATCACGAGGAAGAATAAGGCACAATAAGTTGACCAAATAAAAGGGGATGAGGTAGGAAATAGGAGATATCAAAGGAATAACACAGAATCAGAGAAAATGGAGGACTTCAGTCAACCAACTTACGGACTAAAAGACGAGAATGCATCCACGGTAGCAATAAAAACCTAACTAGTAATTAAGTAACAGTACATTTCAACTTGTGGCACGAGTTGCATGCCAGGGAAGGCTTCGCCATAAGAAAGTAACATTGACATCTCCTTCAATGTAGCATAATTCGCATTCCACTCCTGCATCATTCAAAGGAATATCCATGTGATTTCGAGAAGTAGGAGAGGTATTTCCACTTCATTAGTTTGAACGGCAAGGGTCATTCCCTAAGGCTAATGCATGGCGAGTGATATGAGCGAAGAACCAGACATGTGGGTTAGCAGGCATGTACCACGATAACAGAAATCGCTGCGTTGCGTCGTAAAGATTATGATCCCTGTTAATTCTAAAACAATACCGTGCAGGCACTGACGGAAGAACCTGATCGAAACCGGTTAGATTTCTGATTGGCTCCGCCATTTTAAGTCAAAACTAGAAATGATCGTATCACATGCCTAAAACTTTACACCCTTTTATAAGTTTTAAGGATAAGTAATGAACTTAATATTGCCAAATTCGTGTACCTTTTTATCGCCATTTACTTCACAGACCTACGATAAAACCCAGAGGATTACAGTTATCCTCATCAAGCTACACTAAAAACAGAATCCACAAGGGTAATAACATTCGGTGTGAACGGAAAATTTTCACCTTTCCCCAAGTCATACTACACAGACTCAAAATATGTAGCGTGACAAATGGAACGCAACATTTTTTTAGAAAACGTCTTCACATAGCAGAAGGGCATTGTGCAATACCGTCGCCGCAAATTAACTAAAAATAATGATACATGGCAAGTGGCTGAACTTTTGATCCCCAGCCTTCAGCTTTTGATCCTTATTTATTAATGCACAATTAAAGCGTAATTTCGAGTGGGTGAAAGGTCGGGATCATTCCACATGCATGACCCGTCGACTAGATTACGAGTGCCATCAAAATCCCATACAAAAATAATACCGCCTAGAGAAGACACGGCGGAAAGGGTTGACCCATCCGGGGGCGACCTTGTCCAGAGCGCGAAGGCACAAAACCCGAGACGAGCCACGCAGTTTGACCTCCACGCGCGCCCCGGTCCATTACTTCTCGACTTGTACCCTTTTGCACATAATCGATTCGAAAGGTCAGCATCACAAGATGGGTCCAATTAAGATATCGCGCTGAGGGAGATGGGTTCGGCACTCCTTCCGCTCCTCTCGGGATTACGCCGGAATTCGAACTCGACCTTTCCCACAATTTTCCGCTCGAGGGGGTGGCTAATAAAGAGAGAAAAAAATGAACTCGGAACTGGAAAATAGACGAGAAAGATCCCACGCAGAAAACTGCAGTGCCTGACCCTTCCCCCGGGACGGAAGAAAATAAAAAAGAAATCGACGCGAGCAGCGAGGAGATCTCATTGTCGGTGAAACTTAGGGGAGGCGAGGGCGCCCACGACGGGAGCGGCCCCTGCGGTCCTCAACTGACCGTCAAGAACGTAATTCATTGTCTTCAACTATGGACCGAACTTCCACGACACATTATCCAAGCACATTTTCACCACCCATAACTGTGCAGAGACGGTCTCATTACCTCACTTGATATTCGCTCACGAAAACAATTCAAATGTGTCGTGAATTTCCGTAATATATGTATGCTTTATATTGTAACGTATACCTACTTTCACCATAGATTAATCAGTTATTTTGTGTTCACTCTGCATTTATAAACTAAATTTTCTATCCTTTTGGCACCATTCCCAGCAAAAACCAATTTGACCACGAAAGCGGAAGCTTAACAAATGACCTTACCTCGGACTAAACGGACGGTTACGGTAAAGGTGGAAAATAAATTGAAATGATGATACTTTAACCCGAAATAGACCTTGCGCATCTCGAAAATGGAAAAAAGGTTATAATTACAAACGGTTGACATCACTTTGCGAGGAACATACAATAGTATACAATTCTAGAATGAGCGGACAAAGCAAAACCATTACAAACACATGTATTACTGTTACAATTATCACTATCATAATATCACAGACATCGAAATGTAAAGGTATTAGTTGAAGTGAATTGAATTGGCTTAGGTCGGAGAAGAGTCACTGCAAATATTTACTACTCTACTACAAAAATTATCAACTATAACAATCTTGATGCTTTGAATTCCATTACTCCCTTAAAATACAACTACGGTGGTCAGCGTTCCTTCTGGAGGGTTATTTGCTTTTGAATCAAACAATCTAGGTATTAAACTTGCACTATTGTAATTTACATTTCTAAGCTTATACAATTATTCTTAAAAACGAGAGATTTTGAATGTGCATTTTTTACAGGGGTTGTGCAATGTTTCTTAGTAGACACACGGATTTTAATTCCTTTAATTTACCGCGCCATGTGAGATTGCTATAAAAGTTATATTTCCGTAAACATCTTTTTTATGTTGCTTTTTACTTACATCTGACCCCCCTGTTTGATTTCATCACATCCATTCCAAGATCAGCACTGAGCGCGTTTGGTATCTAAATGAAGGTGCTTGGAATTTTCGAGAAAGAACGCTCCTAAACCTTAGCATATCTGCAGTGGCATCTAAATGGCAATATCGCCACATTAATGGAAAACATCTCCAATACCAATGAAAGACCAGCAAAAGCGCGCGCGAAAGCAATTAAAACAAATTTTAGCGGGAGAAGAGATGGGGAGGATTGAAAACCCATTCCCGGGAAGGGAAGAAAATATTTTCAGAGCGGAACGCAACTTGCGCAATCGACGCCTCAATCCTGCAGTAGTTCCCGTGGTATTGATTCGATTGAAATCACCCTTTCCTCCAAACAAAGAGATGCGGTGCACTTAAAAGTAAAAAAAGAAAAGAAAAAATAACTAGCCTAACGAAAGAGAGGTAAACACACCAGTTTTATCGTAGAAAGCTGAATACAACGCCAATAACTTGGAATGTGACAGTACAGGCCGTGACAAGCAAGAGTTTCGAATCCTCCTCAGCGTCCTAAACAAAATTCGAACATGCCAACTGTGCCTCGAGTCTTGCTTACCGGGAGGGTGCACGGTCAGCTTAATTGACAGAAGAGTCGGATTAGGATGAGATATTTAAATGCAAGCACCTAAAAAGAAATATTGCATCGAACAGAAAAAGCTCGTCACTCAACGGCGCGTATTCCCAAGTTATTCAAAGGGAAAATGCTACTCATACATCATCCATTTAAAAAATTATCTAATTTCTAAGCTACTTTAAGGTTTACTTCTTTTTATAATTAAACTTCATCAGTATTCCATAATTATGGTACACAAAACTATTATTCAATTTCAAGTCCAATAATTTTAAGTACGGCTCCGATTCCAACAGTTTCATTAATTAAACCTATCGCGTATGATATTATGATTCTCGCACTATGCGCACTTGTCACTGACATTTCATTTGGTAGACAATAGAAATAATTACACAAAATACTGACATTTTTCATGAAATTCCTGTAAAAAGATATAAAATAAATGGAAAAGTTTTAGAGTAAAACATGAGTCGGAATGGAGAAGTTTTATACACTTTCCACGTCCAAAAAAAAACAAGAGATAGCACGACTTCAAACTGCATACCCTACACTCATTCCACTTTACAGCACACACTAAAAGGAATTACCTGTTAAGGTCGTTGGGGACCCTCAATGTGGTGCTCGGACACGCCCAAGGACTCAAAATTAGGGACAAGGTGGAGGAAAGAGGCACCAAATGGGTGGAGAGAAGATACCTGATGGTGCAGGGAATAACGAAAATCCGCAAGAGGCTTAAGGTTTGAAGTTCCCCTCAGATGAACAGTGCAAGCCACTTAACTTCCTTCCAGAAGGAATGATCAGGGAACCGGAACACCACCGCTAAGGAAACTCCGGGAGGGAATTGAATCGGTGCCCCCGGAGCCCGAGTACAGTTAAACGACTGGTTTACAACACCCCTTCTCCCAAAAACAACTGTGCGGCCTCGAGCCTCAAGACAGTGCTGTCCAAACTTGAGACCGAGATAGTTTAGGGTGTCGCGTAGGAACTTGCTGATCCGAGGAAATATTAAAAATTTTGGCAAATAATGGAACCGAAAAGAGGAGATAGTACGGATTAAAAATTCCACAATTAGTGGATACATCTAATGCTGACCTTTAATTTATGACGCCGGAGGTCCTCCGACCACCGCGCTCATAGGCGAATTTATCATTAAAAAAATGGGAATTAGTATTAACGGCAGAGGAGATCGTCATTCCAGGGATAATAAAAGGGAAAACACAACGAAATAATTTCACTGACTAGAAATATACGCTTTTTTAAAACTATGGACGTGAATTCTAAGCACTTTGGTTGTTAAAATCGAGCCTTGGTTTAACCCTGGGTCCAACGCTCCAAGACGCCCCTTGGTGACAACTTTGTAAATGGCTTCACTCCGTCCTCTCGGGAGGGGGAATGCCGCGCAGAAACGTCCTTGGGCTGTCACCAAGGAAAGACTTCGAATAGCACATGCACCCAGGGCGCGCTTAAACCCTCATACCGTTTCCCTTCCCCGAAAAATCGGGGAAGGAGCACGGGAAGAGGGAGGGTTAGAGGACAGAAAACCGGAAGGACGGGAATCGTAAACGTGCGTCGGGAGGAAGACCTGAGGGTGAAGAGCCTCGGCCTCGAGGCAAAAGGGGTAAACACGACCGCCCATCCCCTCAATCAAGGACTAACAAGAGCAGAAAGAAATGCACCCTTAAATTCTCGTACTACGTGTTGTACTTGATTCATTAAATAGGATACTCTCAATTAGTGGCATTTCTAGAGCAAGTAGTAAGGACGTTAAAAGAAGAGTGGCGCGAACTCAAGTAGCTTCTAAAAAGAGGGAAACGATTGACAAAATCTTTCACAGGGCTTCGCAAGGCTCCGAGACGAAAACTAAAGGGTAATCGTGGGAGAGGGAAGGCATTTTGGAAAGGAGGCAGAAAGTACAGAGAGTTGAAAAATGGTTTACCGTAACGAGGGGTGCTACATTATTTCGAGGCGAGTTAGACGGGCCTACACGTGTATCAGTGCATGATCCCTGGGTCCATCAAAACCTACTATATAACTTAATATATCTCCTTTGGCCGATTAAAATATTACTCAAACGAGAGGGGGGGGGTGATTATTTTAATTTTCATCAATAAATATTGCCATGACGGAGGCAGTGTCCGACTGCCACTGGGAGATATTGGGACCGGGGAGGTGAACGGGAGGGAAGGGGAGAGGGGGAAATGCTGCGGAAGCTGGCTGGGAAGAGAAAGGCGATCCGGGGATGGAGCACGAATGGGTCCCCGGCGGGGATCGATCCCCTGATCCACCCGGTCCCGCCGCCTCCAAAGAGAGGGAGACCTCCTCTCGCCCACCCCACAATACCTTCCNCCACCCGAACTAAGCATCCCACCGGCTAGAGATCACGTAACACACTCTTTTGCAAGAAGGTCCCCTCCCCACTCCAGTTCCCCTCTCCAGACTGGCAGCCGCACGACGGCGGCCCCGTGGTCCAGGAGGAGAGAGACGATTCGCGATGTGCTGCTGCCCCCCCCCCTCCCAAGGAGATGACCGCATCTCCACCACACACGTGGGATGAGGCCAATGAAAAGAGGTTGGACACGCTCATGTGAATCCACACGCAGATCACCACTCCGCGGCAACTGTTAACCGTAATATTTATTAACGTCGGGAGTCGACACTAAATATCCGATTGCAAAATTCCCAGGCCGGCGATGGAAGAAATGCATTTAAAATCATACACTCCACACAAAACACTTTTATTTTTAATCATAGGGAAGCGTACAGAACTGAAAAGAGTTGTTTCTCAATTTTTGCATTTTCATGAATGCATAGTACGAATATAATTTTTACACCTAATCCGATTCACTCTTTGTGACGACGGCAACGTTAAGGAGATTTTACTGACCACCTAAAATAATACATCCTCAAAATATAATTTGAATATATCTTCCTGGTGTGTTTCAGTAAAACATATTTCATAAAAACATGAAAATTTTTATTGTGAAACTCCCAAAAAATCGTAGGATTTTCCCTGGCCGCTAAACCACGCATTAACTGATTATTTTGGTTACGCAACAAAGAAAACTGAAAAACTGAGGCAGAAATGCATGAATTATAGGTAAATTACCTCACACATTTTTTTATCTTCAATTTATTTGTGCGTGGCTATACTCCATAAAATAATTTTAATTAAATCCGCCCAGCTTAAAACATTGGAATATATTACACTGCAAGCAATCAGCGCTGGCAATCAATGCACGCCTCTAAAAAGATTTCCCCTTTATACTGGAAGTATTTCAGAAATACAATTATCTGGGAAAGCTGAATTTTCGACACAAATTACTTTGCGGTTTCTGTGATTTCAACATAATATGAAATGGTATTTTTTTCATTTTTCATGCTGCCCAACTCTAAAAGAGTTGGAATTGAATTCTCACGACTACATTTCGATGTTCGCGACCGATTAACACTCGATCAAACTTTATTGGACACACCGGAATCGATCGGTGAATTAACGAAAACACAAAGAGCAATAATTTTGATGGCAGTATTGAAATTTAATACACACGTTTCTAATGCCATAAGCCGAATGGAGGAATGTCATGCACATAAAATCCCGTAATAAATAGTAGAGCGGAAATTTTACCAGGAAGAATCTCCACACAGCATAGTCGAGAATATGGGAACATTAATGCACAATTCGGAGCAAAACAATGCCGGAGAGTTCCACGTGAAAATGAAGAACCAACAGCAAACAATGTCAAATGTAGAACGTTACACGAGGAAAACTACCTCATTCCGGCAGAGAAGCCGATCATAAAATTATAATACTTTCTAGCATTAACTGCTGTTATGCTAAATTCTTTAAGAAATTTTCCTTGCCATACCTGTGGCAGAAAATTCCTTCCCCTTTATCGGAATCCCAGAAGAGTGGCAACCATGAAATTGATTGCTGAAATTAGGACACCTGCAGTCACACAATCTTTCTTCACTAATCGCCGTGTTGTGAGGAACAATAGTAAAGCAAAAAAACAACATTAATCAACCCGAAGGTCGGTTTGATAGCTGTGGGTAGATAGCCCAGTACTTGGCCCAACGGCGTGTGAACTTCACACATCAGGGTAGGGTGGAAAGTTCCTTTCCCTGTGCCGCCTGCGGCCTCCCAGAATGACCTGGTGCCCGAAAAATCACTCAGCTTGGGTAAAGCTGAGGGTGTCCAGATGCATCACCCGGAATCGAACCCGGGGCTTCCAGGGCGGCTTAGTAGCCCAACGCTCTACCCGCTGGACTACCGCGCCCCAGTAAAATATAGAGTAACGATAAACAGTAAAGCAGAGAGATGATAAGGATCGCTGTGTCCCATAATATTTACATATTTTTATCAAAGGTATATTTATATCTAATTCACCCTAAACGAGCAACAAAAACTGCAACTACTTTCCTCGACTGAATGGACTCGTCAATTGAGTAATTAAGAATGGCACGTCTACCACAAGTGGCAATTTTCTCTCTCCCGAATATTTTCTGCTCCCAACTCCAAGTCAGTCAGTTCAAAAATCAAGGAGCATATTCCATTAAAATATAACCCTAATCGTATAGCGGTTACCGCAAAGGTAATAACAATTGCTTAATATTGGCATGTACATAGTGGAGCTGCTTAAATTTGGTTCAAACAGACTAATATTAAACCAACACCTACTTCTTTGCCACTTTAGACGCACACGTAAATACGCGAGTTCCGAGTAGATCCCTGGGCACAAAGGGAATGGAGGGAATGACCTCTGGAAACCTTTCCGACTACACAGGAACATCACTACCTTTGGGTTCGTCGAAAGATTCAGCGGCGAAACAAATCATCATAAAAATTTTTAAAATGACACCAACGATACCATACCCTTCGATTAACTTTGGCTGCTGCTACTTCACAAAATTATATGAGAAACAAGGATGTACCTGCGACTTTTGAGCTTTTCAATTCCTACATATCTTTTTACTGCAAACATCCTCGGATGTAGGAATCGTATTACATTACAATAAATACTAACGGAAAAATAAATTCGCAAATGGGCAACAATTGATTTGGCATTAATGAGCTTTGATTAACCTTTTCTCTCAACCAATAATATTCAAAATCGTACGCAAATGGATGACGTATTTTTCAGTTCCAACATGACAATTCGTACTTGTGAGGGAAGCACGTTAAATCATACAAGATCCTTAATTAATTCACTTAATGACCGCATTAGTTATATTTTATATGCACCGAATACACTCTTCAAATCCTTCCCTTTAACTATAAAGGGAGAAAGCAGTCGGATTCATATATCCATAGCGGTTAACAAACCACAAGGCGTAAGCCTGCGATTGACAAGTAATTACGCCAATCGGGTCAATTATAGCAATAACAGCCTACTAATACACCATGGCCTAAATCCCATTAGCATGGGAGAGAATTTAATTCGAATCCAAAGGATTTAATACAGTTATTTTGGTAATATTAAACCCATTGAAATTAACCACCCAAAGTGCGGATGCAGAGAAAGTTTTTTTCCAAAAACACTGGTGGTACAACTCTCGTAAATGAGTACGCGTGTGGGAAAAAATTGTCGACCATTAAATTATTTCTGCTTCGAAAGACCGGGAAGAGCGAAACAATTCCCGCGACTTGACTCGCAGAGAATCGACGATTTCATTGGAGGATCTTTTTACCAACACGAGAGCGAATTTATTCCCCCGCCCCACAAAAAAAGGGATTCATGAGGTCCCTACAGGCATGAAGTTTTGACCCTTTCCGCAAAGAAAAGGACATCGCATTTGAGACGCAACAAGACGGTATCTTGACCGAACGAACGAGAATTCCTCCCATTCCTAATAGGCCAAGGACCAGCCCGTTCCCCGAAATCTACTCTCGGCAGACGATTCCCGGCATTCCTGACCCACTCGAGGCAACCGTCTGGTAGCTAGGCCCCCCGCATGACACCGCCACGCCTCCCTCTCCGCCCACACTATGCCCCGCGTGCAACCACGACGACGCTCCCACCTACAACGCCCCCCTTTTCCAGTGTAATATCCTATATTGGACGAATACTAGAACAAGCTACACAAGGATCTCAAATGAGACATAACCCGCCATCACCCTCCCTCGCAATCCTCCCAGTAGGAATAACGCATTGCCGCCGAGGCGAAAAAACGATAGTTTAAAGACATGAGGCCGAATTTTAGCATTTAATGATTCAATTAGCAACACTACAACGCCACATTTTTACGTCAAGAGCCAAATGAAACACAGAGTGACATCTTCCACTATTTCCAAAAATGAGCGGAACGACTTCTTAGAATGTTATTCATAATTTCATTGGAAGACACAGGGAAAGAACAAAATTACATAGCGGACGGAGAGTACGAAACTGATTTTGGAAATGGCATCATTAACGCGGAAATCGTTCACGAGTTATAATTTTCTGGATAAACAAAAGTTTTGAAAACGTCCGAAGTATAGCACGGGGTCGCATATTATCCCATACTAACCGATATGATGATTGGATCTTATATGGACATCGAATCAATAAAGGTAAATGGTACAATAATATGTCATAAACTTCTTATAGATATATTGGAGGATATTAACCACAGCCTACAGCGTGTCCTCTTTCACCCTGTGTTCACCCAAGAAATAAAAAAAACAATAAGATTAGCGATGAGGTAAACACCCTCCGTGTCCAACCGTTCAATCATATGCTATTCAGTGTATATCAGTCTTCAAGAAAAAAATGCCATTGAAATGATAGGAAGAGTCCGAATGAACTACTTTTATCTATAATAAACGGGATAAGCAGGTTTTTTTCATTATTTATTGACGGATTTATAATTCTAATTTCAAAAAAGACTAACAGAATTGAACTGAATAGACAATTTCAGATTCCGATTTCAACTCTGGGTCAAAGCTAACATGTCACAAAGCTTGCATGATGTGAGAATGTAACTTGCGTCAGCAATTTACCTACGCAGTATATTTTAACTGATTAGGTAATCAAGCATCTTAAAATACCCCTAATGCTAATTACCAGCCAAGCTAGCTAAACGATAACCAACAACTCAATTACGGTAAACGCATGCTTGCAATTTAATTAGAGCTTAAGATCTTCCCCTCGTATTAAGCAATATTCTTATCGTTCATAGTTTATTCCAGGTACCGAAGAATTCATCTTTCAAGTACCACTGTGGATCACATTAATTGAAAAGTGACAAATGAAGAAGAAACTGACCTGGCAAGATGATATATCTTATAGGTGTACTGCCCAGCACAGTACTTTCCTCCCAAGAGGGGAAAGTTGGTAAACGGTTCATTTTTTAAAACTTCTATACCCTCGCCGCCTCCTGTTTCATTTTTACTGGCCTCCGCAACAGAATACAACTGCGCTACTTGATACTGAAATAAACATACAGCAGCGATTAATAAAACGTAAGGCACAGCACACTGGAATTTCATACTAGATATAGGTAAATATTCATAATTTAAAGCACTTACCTCCTCCACCGTGAGGGGGAGAGTGACTCGGCTGCAAATCAAAACAAAGGCATATATTAATGATAATGCTTTAGAACGAACTGCAAGTGAATAAATTATCTTACACTCCCTCGGTAATTACAACCGAGATCTGTCAGTGTGTATTGTTTGTGGTGGTAACTACATTCACATGCTTGAACTTAGGATATTTGATAAAAATTCATTAATATAAGGTGTTAAACTGTCTACAACAGTTACTCGATTGCGTAATAAGCTTATAGAAAACGAAATTACCAGCCCACTATAAAACTAAAAGTGAATCAACATTGACCTACTTTCATTTTGAGCACGGTCATCTGTAACGTCTCCGACAATTAAAATCGGAAAAAATATGAGCGCACCAAAATAAAACACCGATTTTACATAATAACAACTAGTACAACTAGAAATATTTAATAAACTGTTAAATATCACAAACGTTCACTGTCACATCGAGGTCCGTCTCAATATAATCGGTGCTAACAATGAACCACAGGTAATTAAAACAGTAAACTGTCCCTAATTTCATCAACCGTATAAAAATATCTTTAAAAAATCATTAACTCTTGCCGTAATACAACTAGTTAAAAAGATATACTACATAACCTAACACGAATAAACCGGCTCCCCAATTACTGACAGAGAAGGCCTCCGTAAATCATTCAAAATCACTTATTCGAACTTAATAAAGCTTTCAACATCATAATAACAATATGTGAAGCCTAAAAATACTAAAAAATTGTACTTACTACTCCTTGATTAGCATTCTACTTTATACACATGGGGCGGACAGCAGTCAACGATGTAAGATTGACTCACCCGGATGTCACGCAAAACCCCACCTATGGGCGTTTGAAGAAACAGGACATAAAAAACAATCAAAGAGCGCAACGAGCGGTGTTTCAAAAACCACAGAAAGCCGATATATCAAATAGATATTCAAAACATATTGAAATTCATAAATAGACTCTCACTGAAATATACAATAAAAATTGGAATTCTCTATTTTTAAATGCTTTTCCATCAGTTTTCTGGTGCAAATATTTTTACGAAAATTAACCATTTTCAACGTTTTAAAATATGTCTTCATAAAGATATAAATTATATCAGGAATATTGATGGATTAGTTTTAAAGTAGATCTGAGTTCTGAGATATTTTCTTCCACATTAAAATTTCAAAACCAGAAAGTACAAGGCCTACTTGCCCTCAGGAAGTGGGATTTGAACGTACTAAACAGATCATCAACCATTGACCTACTCAAAAGTATATAGGGAACCCTTAGGATCATTTTGTAAGTTATTTTAAATTTTCTGCTTATCAAGCATATTTAAAATAGTGGAATGCCTGCCTAAAATTAAAAATCTGATTATTTTATAAGAATGTACCAATGAATATATACATTGACGAAAATGCTAAAATACAAGTGGCCTGACATTATATTTTCTGCCAAAGGTTTAAAATTTTCATTGCACCTTACCTTTTCCACAATAAATGTGCATCTTATAAAATTTTATAGGATGTGTGATTCGCTCTTTCATGCAAAACACGGATAGTGACACTCTCGTTGGTAACATCCATTAATGTTACCTGACTTTATTTTACACTTCTCTCAGACCATAATTTAATATTTTCGATTCAAGCAGATGTATCTGGTAGGAAGTAAGTACCGTATAAGGGAAGATTTGAAGGCAATGAAGTTCATTTTATGTATGATAAGGTATGCAGGTACCCAGTGAGAAATGGGTGGTGGAATCAACATGGGATCGACGTGGAAAATCAGAGGAAAATTGGTGGAAAATTATGGTGGAATCCACGTGATTTTGGTCATCAGATCAACGTGG
>LYUA01000397.1:357128-369678 GCA_002093875.1 Calopteryx splendens
CATATTTCCACAAACCCACATTGATTCAACGTGGGTTCCACGTTGATTCCACGACCCATTTCCCACTGGGTAGGAATGAACATGAATATATTCACCTACTATAGTAGAGGAACCCGAGCCACCATGTACTAAAGAAGTGTGTCTGACATATAGATTGGGGAATTAATACTTATTTTTCACCATAAGTGATAGAGACCTTCTCTAGTTTTTCAAAAATTTTTGAAAAAATCTTCTTCAATTGCCTGATGAATTTTCTGGAATCACACCAACTATTACATGTGGTAGAGCATGGATTCCGAAGTGGTAAATCAACAACCACTGCTGCTTCACAGCCACTAAATCATATATACAAAGTCTTGGACAACAATACTACTCTAGGTACTATATCCTATGATTTAAGTAAAGTATTTGATAGTATTGACCATGAGCTGCTCTTCTCCAAACTATAGAAAGATGGGTTTTAATAACGATGCCCTGTGTTGGATCAAATCTTTTCTGACATACTGGCAGCAGAAAGTCAAATACTCCTATTATACAGCAGTAGGTACCAAAATAATCCTATCTAACCAACTTGAAGTCCAACAAGAGGTCCACCAAGGTTCAATACTTGGACCATTCATTTTTCTGATATTCATAAATTAACATCTGGCACCTTTCTTATCAAGAGGGAGATTGATGTTCTGGGGACATAACAGTCTTACAAAAAAAGCATCCTCACCACAAAAAATGGCCCTTAAGGCTATGCTAAGCCTTCTTTCCCTTTCCCCTGCTAGACCCATTTTTCAAAAACATACTATACTCACACTGCCCTCATTATAAATTCTAAGCTGTGCTTTATTTATCAAACTAAACCCTCAACTTTTTCTCACCAATCATCAAATGCAAACCTACCATATTCACAATAGTGACAATATTTATGTTATCTATGCTCCTTATCCCTATGGTAGAAGAGCCCTCACAATATTGCTCTAATGGTTTAAAATAAAATTCCTTCCAACATTAAATTAATTGCATCACTCCTGAGTCTCAAGAAAAATGTAAAACACATTATGCTAAGAAAATCATAGTACAAAAATTACTGGATTTGTTGAAAACAGCAGTAATTGTTGGAAATTTTAAATGATTAATACAATATAGCATGTTCTTTCTATGGAATTATGTTTCAAGTGTGCTTTTTTCCTTCTTTATCTACATGATTGTATATGTGTGAGCATATATGTGTATTTAATTTGAATGATTTCTATGTTATTTGTAGCCAACTGAAATAAAAACTAGAATTATTTATTGCATTATTAAAGAACATATCTTAAATTAAACAAAGTGGGCTGATACATCAGCCATAGCAGTTTTCGCACAACCAGTGAGGGCCAATAAATCAGCTCGATGACAGTAAAATGGGCTAAAGTTCATACCTCCCCACAGTAGATCACAGATTACAAAATCCTTTTCTTCACCTGCCTATACATAACCCTCCTAGGACCTCTTTTAACAGGTTGATCACCACTCTTACTTTTAGTATAATCCATTACCACTTTCCAGCTGCCAGACCCTTGAATCACTAAGTTGAACTTGAACTGTGTCACTGTTTTTATGGTGCCATAGGCAGAATATCTCAGCCACCTCTTCCTACCATCCGATATGTACTCAAGTTTATCACGTTTACTCTACGTCCTCCATCCTCTAAAGTTTCTAGTAGCATTCTCAAGATTATCTTAGCATTATCACGACTTTGAGCAATCATTACCTGGTCATTTTTAAGCAGTAGAGAATATATTGTTCCATGCTCATGGGAGACCCAAATGAATGATTCCATCATTCTAATACATCTTACTCATATATTGTGAGATCAGTTTCCACCTCAGATCGTGCCAGTAAAATTATTACAAATATATTTTAAAAAGGGCTAAGACTTTGGACAGCCTTGTCTAAGTCCTTCAGCTATTCTAATTTAAGCTAATATTTTCTTTCCTACCTTAATTTTAGCCTAACAGTGGCCTTATGCTTACCTATTATTCAATATCAGAGGTGAACCAACACTATCCATTTTTTCTAATTAGTTAACAGGCAGAGCAATAGATTTCAGAGAGTTGGCAGAGCTACACCTTTTCCAGATCCACAAATATGAGATAAACTTCTTGATGCTTAGCATCACTCTACTTAATCCTTTCGCTGTGAGTGATGATAATGTCTCGTCATATGTTGTATAATCTGCAATGCAAATATGTCTTGGTTTTTGTTTGCATTTGTCGTCTCTCCGCACATTTAATTGCAGTAAAGACGCATGAAACATGCTCATTCTCTCATCAGTATTACACAATACCACTATAAATTCCTTGCTGACACCTTAAAGACATTCGCTAAACGACAAATTTTCATACACATAGTGAATATGAAAAATCATTAACTTTCAAAAATCATTTTGCCATACTATTTTCCAGAATGAAATACATTGGTACATACAATATTTTATCATTTTTTCTCTTACACCTTGTACATTCCATGTTCCACAAATCAGTCCTTTCTAGCAGTCAAAGTTGATGTCTGTTTATCAATTTGGTTTTTTTTTGGGAATTGTAGCATGAGTTTCTTTTGTTAGGGTGGGGTACTAACTCTCTACCAAAAGCAATGGACAAGAGCTACATTGAAATTCTGTTTCCTGTGAGATCACTAAAGTTTAACATTAGTTGGATGGTTGACCATCTATGGATTCAGGTAGATGGAAGTGATGTGGGACCTCCTTGGATCCAGTTTGAGGTTAGTTCCACCACGCTTTTCAATGTTTTTAAGTTAAATTCAGGTTCTATCACATGATGTTAGACTTCCTATAATTCCCCTCTCTTCAATTATGCATTTTTTAGGCCCCTTCAATCCTTAGTAATGTGGACAGTCCCTTTCAACACAAATTAAACTAGTTGTGCCCTGTTAGAAATAAATTTTGGAGGGATGAAGTGATCCAACAGCTATTTACAATAAAATGAAGTAGGTAGTGTCGAAAACATTACCATCAGAGGACTTGTTACATTCTACTTCATGTTTCTTTCCTTCATTTATTTAGAGGCCTAAAAGATGTGTTAAAAACTATAGAAGTAAAAATATTACCTTAATATCCAAATTTACTTGGTCATGGGAAAATAATTAAAGTGCTTCCCTTAATATTGTTTTTAACATGACACCATAACCTAAATGGCTACCACGATGGGATCAAATAGATGCCTTATGTTACCTCAATGAGGAACAGATGCTGTGAGGAGTTCTTACTCTTCAGCCTTTACAAAGTGGGTGGCCCCACCTGGAAAAATTATCATCGCCCTTGCCAGCACAGCTCTAAGAGGTTATCAGAGTGCACAAGCCCTTACACCACATCAAGGAAGTAGTCCACTGCTGGATCAAGCTGTGAACCACCCCACTACCTAAGATTCACTGGAAATTTTAGCAGGTGTTTTAAGGAAAAATAGTTCCTTTAAGACAATCTGGAAAGTCCAAGAGCAGTGATTCAATAACTGATCCAGGTGAAAACTTCCATTGGCGGTTCATATTTTAAATAGAAGGCATACTCGCACCTGTGTTTATTCGCCGACTTTTCTTAAGAGCCTTAGGGCACATCTACCACAAT
Organism: Calopteryx splendens; assembly: GCA_002093875.1. Taxonomy (NCBI): domain Eukaryota; kingdom Metazoa; phylum Arthropoda; class Insecta; order Odonata; family Calopterygidae; genus Calopteryx; species Calopteryx splendens. The sequence continues at coordinate 360,742 of LYUA01000397.1, forward strand.
GTCAGCAACACAAAGCACATAGATACAAATTATCGTAGATAAAATCATGCACAGCACTATTTCATGTAAATAATTAACTGCTCAAAAGTGCTTTTTAATTTTAATACTAATTTATTGAGGCATTCTTGTTAATAAATCTATACAATACTTGTGCATATAAAATAAAGAGAATATTTAATTATGACACCAATCAACTTTAAGGCTGGTTTGATTTATGATAGCATATATCCCACCTTAAGGCCTGTGATACCCACACATGCCTCAGGGGCCAGTTACCTTTCCTTGTGCTGTGGTTTCTCAATAAGATCTGGTACCCAAAAAATCACACAGCTGGGAGTTGGTTGGATTTGGACCTGGGCTCTCCAATCAATAGTTGATCAATTTACCCACTAAGCTACTGCACCCTTTAATTGTGGTCCCTAAGTTATATTTGAATTTGTACAATAAGTAGCTTGAAAACTTTTCTGGAAATACAACGTTCCTTGAATATATCAAAAATGTGTGATTTAGGGGGTATTTAACAAGTCTGAGTACATTCTCAAGTAGCTTCAACACCATAAGTATTCTACTTTTTTAAACTTAAGATAAACATTAACTTTTTCTGGTTCCCTTATTACATCCCAAATCCCATCACTTATTTTAGGCGAAAATCAGAGAGCTGATTAGGGGAGGTTAAAATTTCCCTTTCATAAACCCTAATGCTTAAAAACCACACACGTTGAAGCTAGTTCCTTTCATTTAAATATAATTTAATTCAAGTATATGGATAATTCTTTCTCAACACAAACCAAAATTTACATTTTTAAGCAAATTAAGGATGAATCTAGAAAGTAATGCCTATTAAGTCTCAAATATTTGAAGCACAGTATCTTACCATGTGTGAACAATACAAAAGACTAATATCACACTAATGTGGTGTTTGCATTACTGCACAAGAGTTACATAAAAAGGACTGTGTGAAAGCTTAGTCAACAAAATATGGAGTGCAGGAAAGTTGCAGGCAGTCAGTGTTCAAGTAGAGATAATCAATCTAATTTAGGAATTATAAAAAATAATAAGAGGATAAACAAAGATAACAAATAATTTCACTGGAGAAAAAATAGCAATGAGACAATATAATCAAGTATATGGCATAAAATATGTCAAACCATGAGGTATGTCATGGCGATTCTCAATTCTGGAAGTGGACAATGGATATTAATGAAAAAAAGCTTCCGTACATTGAGAAATTTATTATATATTTTGTGTGCCCAAAAAGATTGATACCCAGGCGGATATCTATAGTAAAAAATAATTGTACTGTCTTTTGAGCCAGAGAAAATGCTGAAATATATATAATTCAAACCAGTAAGAAATTTTGCTGAAACTGCTACTTTGGTCTAAAAAAATTTGAAAGACAGCTTTGATTGTCAACCCAATCTCCCCCACCAACCTCTCAATAATAATTTTTGTATTCTATATCAGTTCCAATCCTAAAATGCAAAATTAATATTTTTCTCTTGTGCATAAAACTCAACTCTGAGAAAGTTTTTTTTTAGTATTAGATTATTTTTATACCAAGGGGAGGCACCTATCAATGACGCTTCAATGAAATTCAAGCATCCAAAATTTTAATCACGCATGTAAATGGACCCAGCTACTGTTAAACGGATCTAGGTGGTTTTGTACATTCATTTTGAGTTAGTGTGCCAAGTGCCTACATTGTAAGTGGATGCATTTGTTGTTTGGTAAACAGATTTTCATTGTTGTATCTACTCGTTTTAGTGATTTTGTAATGCATAATTTGAAGGAACAAAGTACCTGTATTAAGTTCTGTAGAATCAATAAGACTGCTTCAGAAACATACAAAATTTTGAAGGATGCATTTGGGAACAACACTTTATGACAAACTCAAACTAATGACTGGTTTTAAAATGTCAAAAGAGGCTGAACTTCAGTTGGTGATGATGAAAGTTCCGGATGACCACTAACTGGCATTATAACAGAACATATCGTTTCAATTCAGAATGCAATTATGAATGATCGTAGGCAGGCCATCCAAGACATTTGCAGCATTGTGGGATTATAGTATGGGACATGCCAGTAGATTTTATCGGAAGAATTGAACTTGTGAAGTATGGAAATGGGACAGGAACAACCAGGTTCTAACCATGGTAATAGAAGGTCACATACTGGTTTCATCATACAGCAGTTTTTTGCTAAAACAACCTGGCCATTATTCCTAATTCAGCTTACTAGCCTGCCTTGGCTCCTAGAAACTTTTCCCTCATTCCAAAGATAAAAATCAAGCTGAAGGGATGAAGATTTGACACAATAGAGGAGATTAAAGCTGAATCACAGGTAATGCTGAATACATCAACCAAACAGAAGACTTTCAGATGCATTCTGTTTGTAACAGAAGGGCTGGGATCAGTGTTTGCAATCCAAAGGGGACTACTTTGAAGGTGACTGAGTGAATGAGATCCAGGTATTCTGATATATATTATTTATCACTACATTTTAAAACATTTTGGGTAGCACCTCATGATTTTTAACGCTGTTAAGTTACTCCTTATGTAACTAAATAAATAGCTAACTTTTCCTTTAATGATGGCATAAAACATTTATTTTAAATATAAAGAGGTAACAACAAAGTTAATGTTGTTTTGGAAGCTCAAGTAATAAAGTGCTGTCATATCCCACCTAAGATGCTATCTTGCAAAAAGTGAGGCAAACCATCTGTACACTCAAGAATGTTTTCAGGGGATTTTTTTACTGTATTGGCAATCCTATACTCAGGCTGAAAAAAAAATTACAAAGTAATCTCGAAGATTGTCAAAACACTGAGCAGGTTACACCAATTTCTTCTCCTTCTTCTGAAATCAGTTGAATTCATGCCTGAATCTTTCTCCACACCAAAACAACATCAATTGCAATATAGTTTTGACTTCCTAATTTATTCCTCTTCCATGAATCAAAACAAAATAATCAAGACCTTTTTATAATAGCTTTAATTGTAACATGGCATTAAATAGAAGTTTATTCGTATTGATCATATCATCATACATTCCACAATCCAGTAACACTACCAAACGTACCAGGTCATTTTTGACTACATATATACAGGGAAGTATGTTGATAATTTCATGGGATTACAATGATTCTCTTACTATGGCTAAAAGCCACCACAATTCAACACAATTACAAATAATAAAAACATATACATATATATTTACTTCCTCTCAGAACATCAAGCATATACATATGGAATCAAAATTCAAAATAGAAAACATGCAATGAGGAATGTGACTGGTTTTATACTTTTTGGTATTTTTCATATAATATCTATGAATGCAGGATTGCATCATATGCCTGGAACACACCAGCAGCAACGTCTAGGGCTCTTGATTTTAGGGAAAGCTGTAATAACAAGTATAGCAATTTAATACTAGTTTCATTATTTTGGCATTTTGAATCATACACTCCTGTTCAACTTATCATCAAAACAACACAATGACTGAATTAAAGTCTACTACTCCTAAAATAACCAAAGCAATACAGCTGCCTGAGAGATCTATTACTTGGGAACTTAAGACACGCCTACATTCAAAGGCCAGCAGTTATGTAAACATATGCAAAATATAATAAGATTGTTTATTAGATATAGACCAGACATGATATAATTACAATTTTTATGAGACTGTATGCTCACCCCCAAGTTAGTACGACCACATTACAACAAATTTTTAGATTCTACTTTTCTCAGTTCAGCATTTTTGGTATAATGCATTGATGAATGGGAAAAATGTTAGGTGGAGTATGGTTTTTTTAAGAAATGTTAATTAAACAAAATAAGTTTCTGGTGAAAAACTGAAGCGCTGTAAGTAAGAACAGATGTGTGAAATGAAAATAATAGTCAACAAGATATAAATATCATCAATGATGAAAGTTAAATTGGTCATTCACCAAAGAGCAAAAGTTGACTATGAACATGCCATACCCACCACAAGTGACAGAAATCACTGCCCAAGTTAGTGGCTTTGTTACTTTAAGTCGACCTTCTAGGTATTTAAAAGGTAAATAAAGGTTCATTTCCAAGATACTGTGAAGTTTTCTCTTGTCAGGTGGTAGAGATTCAGAAGGAGTTGATAGACTTGATATGTTTGTTTACACACATGTAATATCAAACTGACAGCACTCATCACTAAGATGTTCATTGGTAATTGCATGAAAAGTTGAAAATATCTTTACCGTCTACACATGAGAGCATTTTCAATGTCCAATGTTAGTTATTACCTAATATAGTCATTAAATCGAGATACACCATGCATTCATTTCAGTTGTTGAATCAGAGTGGTATGGGCTTTATGACTTATGCCAGATTGAATGCCATTGCTATAACTGTAGAGTATTAAAAGGTTTAATTGGAAGGAAATACTTCTCTGGACGTTTTACTGCAGCAATCATTGAAAAATGCAACATTTGTCAAGGAATATAATGAATCTTAAATAAGATTATGGGTCAGTTGGTTTACCTATGATTCAAAGCTGTTTTTATTTTGAAATACATACAGTTGGCAAGCTTGCTTATTGTTGGCGGTGTGGTCGACAAACTTATGTTTGCCAATTACACATTCATCAATCTGTGCTTCATGATATCGGAGTGAACAGAGGAATTCTGATTTAACATTAACCCATTTAAAGTTTACCCTCATTAAAGGTGGTTTTCTGTGGGCCCAAACAAATCTCCATATAAGTATACATTATGCATCACCTGATTTAGTGTTTCTTGATTTTGTGAATGACCTGCATGAATCTTAGATGATATTTATTTTATTCTCCTTTCTGATACTCCCAAAAATAAAGTACATTTAACTGTGGCAATCATTGAAAATTACAAAATTTGTCAAGGAATATAAAAGATAGTCACAACTTTGATGCACAACAATTTTTGCTTCTTACATGGGAAAAAAGAAATAAAAATGCTTGAAGCTTGTTTTAGATTTGGAATGTCGTTTTTTTTTAAGATTAAAATAGATCTTAAAATTATTAAGTGGTCAACACAAAACATCTTATTGGTAATTTACAGTAAAAAATACAGGCATTGGCATTATGTCCATGCAAATTAAATGTGATTATGGTTTGACATTACTGCAAACATTCGAGAAATTGGTTTTACTGCCTAGATGTGCAGGTTATCTGCTCTCTCCCAGAATAAAATGGGAGTAGCAAGGACTTTTTAACAGCAGGAGCCATTGGATTTCTTGAATTAAAATTACATTTAACATAACAGTTACATTTAACATAAATTTACAGAATTTATTCATGATAATAGTGACTGGCATACCATTTCACAAATGGTTAGACCAACATGAATGATCACTTTTATAGCTAATTTCAGTAGAAATTTTAGCAGCAGTAATTAAAAATTTTCATAGAAAAAATGATTCTGGTAATTTTCCCAGTAAAAGAGAAAGTTACTTCAGATAGTGGAAATTTTATCTTTGTTTTGTCAAGTCTCTTTAAAACACTGAAAAATTAGACAAGAGAATGCTAATATGTAGTATGCCATACTATATAACATTACTGCTATGTAGTATTAACAATATAAGTATACATGGTGGTATCCCATGTGAATTATCTAATATTTTGGCTGAAAAGTTTCTTTGGACTCAGGATGGGAATTAATTAATTTTTGGTCAGTGAAAACTAATATTTCTTCTCCCTAAGTCACACATTTGAATAATCCACATATATGGCTCTACTATTTTTAGACAATGGTTTGATCACCATTGCACAGATTCCATTATTATCAGTGTAAATGAACAGACACCACTGAAAAAAGAGCTCATGAAGGCAGTTCTATGGATGTTTCTACTAGCAAAATAAATACCTGTCATGAACTTAATATGGTTACCCTACATGGATGATTCATGAAAAATGTAGTTGGATGAAAACTCCACAGCAAAATGAAAAGCCTTTCACAAAGGTTCATGCAATCAACTTTCGATGACGTTTTATTGAAGAAAATGGGATGATTTCCCATTTGAAAGAAACAATAAATTAAGTAAGCAGAAGGAAAAGTATAAACAGGATCAAATTGAACCACATGATACAGGTCAGCAGATTGCCACATTGTACACTAAAGTGAAGTCACTCGTATGCATAGAAAAATTTAAAGCTTAAGGGACTGCGATGTAAAAGAGAGTAGGGGAAATAAGATCCCATTCTGTACCCACATAAGACCCATCAAACAATTTCAAGGTGGCCATGGAGGATGTCTCCCCCATGAAGGGGGAGTTAGTTCTGCACAAACCAACTGCCCCTTCACCCCTTGTATGATCCTGGAACCACTGGACAGTTGGTCTACTGCACCAGTACGAGGAGCTTTGGTTTGACTTAGGTAAAATATTAAAAGGCAAATTAATAGCAATACCCACAACAACTTCCCCTGGCAACCCAAAATACTACATAAAAATATATGAAAAACACAAATATATGCCAATGAGGTAACCTGCAACGTCTTGAAAAGTGCTGTAAAAATGTGTTACCAATCCAAAATATGTGATTATAAATCCAGCCTAAAATTGATTTTTTCATGGACAAAACTGCATACTATTGTTCATTTAAATAACACTCAAATAATGAAACCAATAATGAATGCATCCATGCTCCCTTGAGGCATATTATGTGGGTAATGTGTAATACTTAATTAAGAAAATCAAACAACTGGGGTTACATAGCGTACAGTTAAACAGTATCAGGATTCCAGAGGCCATGGATGAGTCTTGAACTAAAACCTACATAAATATTAGGGAATTGTTGCTTGAATCACTTGGCATTACATAAAGAGCTAAAATGAACACAAATTTGAAAAAAGTGAAAAATGATCTCTCCCTTTGATTTGGATTCTGGTCAAATTTAATGACACCTTTTCCTGTGATTTTGCACATATCTTTTTATAATAAAAACAGAAAATCAGAGAGCAATCTTATTTTTGATGAACACTATCTAGACTCTATGAATCATTTTGTTGTTTGATTGCACTAATATATACTTCACATTCCAGTAAAATTCCCATCCATAATACATTCTATTAAAAACCATTCCAAGGGAAAATAAGACATTTCATTTATGATTATAAATTTAAATTCGCTGATATTAAACATCAGGTATTGTACTTACAGTGACATGTGGATTTCCAGGTTGTATTTTCAGCTCGTTCAACACCCAGATGCCATTTGTGAGTTTGAGTGATTGGTAGAGCATGTCCTGCCCCTCAACATTTCGCTTTGCAATTGTGAAGACATTGTTTTGTTGCATTTTTTGAACTACATCATCTGAAAAAAATTATAATCTATAAATAAATACGTTTTCATGACAATGATTCATGAGTACTTCTAGGAGTGAGGAGATTCACTTAACTTAAAAAATTCACTAAACAAATTTTTAAAGCCACACTCAAGTTAGAATGATACTATGTGCTTATTCACACAGTGAATAACCGTCAAAATTAGAGACATAAAATCATTATTCATTAATCGTTGGGGATTAAAAATTTAAATAAAAATGACCTACATCAAATAAAACTTTTTTCACAAATGCTTAGCTTGATATGATGGTACAAAACCTTACTTCCTCAATCAAACCTTACTTCCAAATCAAATTAAAGCTGTTTCTTAGGTTTAAGCCCTATTGATATCTAATAAAAAAAGAAATCAAGGCAAGAAACAACACCATGAAAATGTAATATACCATGCGATGGTAAAAATGATATCCTCTACCTGTTCATTTTCATACTTGCCTGCATTGCAGTTTTGTATTGTAAGAGTGTATTGAACCTCATTTTGTGCAGGTATGTCCTTCCAAGTAGCCAAAAACACCCTTTTATCCATTTGCCCATCTTCAACAAAGAAGACATTCATTGGCACAAGGCACGCAAAGTAGAACACATCTATGTTATTTTTTACTGCAACCTAAAATAAAAAAAATATATACAAATGCAACTTCTACTTGCAATTTAAAGTTGAATGATGAACTAGATTTACAACAGTGTGTACTGAGGGTTAAAAAAATCTTTATCAATGTGTTTTTTATTTCCAAGGAGAAAAAAAATCAATGAGATAAGTTGGCAAATTGCACTTCAATAACAACCACAATCATGATTTAATTGGAATTACAGAAACAAATTTCATTTTATAAAAAAGAATAAAAATTTGTAAACCATGACCAAGAATGTATTCAGCAGCCATCACAATTTCAAAGTAGCAGGATAAAATGTATATTATTCTTGATTGAAAAATAATAAGTAGAACAATTTGGGCACAATTCTATGTGAATAAATTATTCATAATGTTTGCAAAGTGAAAATTCATGATCAAACTGAGATTTCATTTGATACACATTCACTGACAAAAATATTCATAATATTAACGGAGTAGATTACATCACAGCAAACCTAAAAAAATAACCTTTGATTACATATTTTTAGTCAATTATTTTTCACTAGCCAAAGATGTTGGTCAGTTTGTGTTAAGTGCTTGCAATATATGAACAAAAATATATGACTTGTTTTAGCAAGGGACCTCACTTAATGAAGAATAAAGAAAAGGGCAGAGAGAAAGAGGAAAGCAAAGTAAAAATATGATTAGTACTAGAAAAATAATTTCTGATAGGGTTGGATAAAATCCAAAATTTGGTAAAATAAAAATACTTTATTTCATCAAATCTTAAATTGGAATCTTTCTTTTTTCATTAAAATTTACAATTCACATCCCTCTTTTATCAATAGAGAATTAAATCCAAACTATTTTGCTACTGTATAAAAAATATTTGAAATCGATTAGTAGTTTCAAATTTATCCTGCAATGAAAATTTACATTTGAACTAACTAAAACATAAAAATGACCAGTGATTTCTATTTTAAATTATTAACTACATTTGGGGACAATGCTAGCTA
>LYUA01000397.1:416525-428174 GCA_002093875.1 Calopteryx splendens
TAGTTTCGATTTCAAAAATGATCACACACATTTGAGCATGGCTGAAGCAGTTTATGATCGTTACAGAGCCGAAAGAAGCAGGCAGTATGGAAGGAATGGAAGGACAGGGCAGTAAGGACGGAATCAATGAAAGCGAGTACGTTTCATAAAGTAACTTAAAATGAAGTTGTTTTTACTTTGCATGCTCGAACGGGAATGACGTGAAGGATATGCAAGTATGAAATTATATGTACTTAGAATTACGACTCAAGAGTTTTCGTTTGATCTCCCACTGGGACTTTTATTAATATATATATATATATATAATTATATATATATATGATGAATGGAACTTTTATCCCCCATTATGTAAATAGTTTCGATTTAAAAAATGATCACACTTCTTCGAATTCCCTGTCACAGAACATTTTCGATGCGTTTCCGAGTCAAATGTATACCTTCTGCGACTACGTTAAACGACATGGATGTTAGTATCTGAACATACATGGATATCGCAATAAGGGTTTCGATTTACGCCATTGATTTTCAAGTAGTAATCCAAAAAGCGAATTAAATGTAAACTAATGACTTCTATGGATATAGCTTTTCAAGCGTGGTCAGCAAAACTAAGTTAGCCTTGTTGTCGGTGGGGTAAAATAGCCTATCTTAACCTCTTCCCCACGGTTTGTAAATCTTTCAAGGTCCGGCAATAAGTCACATATGATCGCAGATGGTTATGGTTAAAAAACGGTATTGAATGACTAAATACGCTGATAAGCATAAAAATCAGTCCTTCACTGAAAGGAATCCTGGAATTATTGGCTAATTTCGATCTTGGTGAACTACAACCAAAAATAAATATGGAAATTACGGCGACAGCACATGGATGGCATGTAAAAAGGATACCAAACTAATTTTGTACATGACGTCGGAATGTAATGCCTACCGTATTAGAAAATACACATTAGCCCTGATTCTGAAAATAGGGTCCCGATGTTATGGTTGAAGTTTGAAATGAGCGCCCATCACAATGACGTCCATCCACCTGGGTACATGATTTTCAATGACACTCATCATCATAGATAAATTTAAGATAATACTATCTATTTTTCTGGGAAAGATCGACACTTTAGTCTCCTCTTCCACTTCATTAAATGCCATAAATTACTGAATAATTAAAGGCACATTAAGAATTCTTTAGATTATAGACAATAGTATATAAAAATATATAAAAGATATAAACTGCAGTTCAAGAATTAGTTCATTACAGGGGTCACAATGTTTACATGGTATCTTCTAAAAAATAAAAGTAGTGTGTTAGTAAGGTACACAATTAAACATATTGCATTAGATCACAATAAGACAAGATCAAAAGGTATGGAAATCCATTTTCTGCAAAGGAGTGCTTCGTGGATAGAGCGTGGTTGAAACTCGGAATTAAAAAAAATCGCTGTTTAAAAATCGTGGATTGGTGTAACAGAATTTCGAAACTTTTTTGAACGTGCGACTTTGAATTCATGTTTTTTTATCTAATTAGGTTGAGGTCTCGAGAGTTGATTAGGTGAATGGATTCAAGGATGCATTTTTACGTCTCTCCCTATCAACTTCGTCCCCTCTAACCCCTTAAAACCTACGTTCCACTCTTCTTTTACCCACATGAGTGAACAACCAAAAAGCATCAGGGTTACTGAACATATTTAGGCACATTTGACACCAGACAGACTTCTTCTGAAGCTGAAATGAGGCACCGCCTGGTTAAATAGTATGAAAGTCGAAACACGCTTAGGCAATTTTGTCTCTTAATATTATCCTCGTATTGAGGGACAACGTTCATCAAATTGTGAATGATGACTACATAAATAAATAAATTTTTCATATGCATGCCATTAGGGTCATTTCCTTCAGGTATTTATCTATATTTAACAGGCATTTTGGCAAGCTTTGTCTCTTTACAGTCGAAAAGGCGAAACACATATAAAATGAAAAAAAATAGTGAATGAAGAGTACAGCCCAGGAGTACATTTTGGCAGCAAATATACAGAGCTTGGGATTGTATTTATCAAGACGTCTTTCAAAGCGCTCCTTTACTCATTCACTCTTTACTTTATTTTTTTTAACTCCGCATGGCGTCCTTATCAAATTGGGTGATCGCAAGGTCATCATAGAGGGCGGAAGAAGTAACTGGAAAGAAAATACGGAATGTCTAGCACGCAGATCAAATGCTGGTGGATTCAATCAGTCTTAGCCAACTTACCATTAGATTCCATTAGTAAATAGCTAAATATTCTGGGGTTGCGACTGTATTTTCCATGCTGCTGTTCTTAATGACGATGTCCGATTCGTCTCTCTAGTCCTGGCCCCATTCTTCCCTGCATATTTTTATTCTTGTGGCTTGATGCACGATAGGGCGTGTCAGATTCACTCAACTGATATCTTTCCTCCCTTCTCCGTTCCTTTTTATTCGCTTCCCTCTCCATTCCGCATGCCAAGATTTTTCTCCCTGCTCTATGGCTGTGAAGGAAGTCTTCCTCGTGGTTTTCTATCTACCCATATGTAGCATCACATGCATAACGACTTCCATGAATATTTGATCATACAATGAGTCTGCGTCATTAAGCTAAAGGAGATTTCTTTTGATTGATTTTTTTACATGAAAATGTATCTCATAATTTGTTCAACAAGTAGTTTTAACTTTTTATGCATGTAAATATATCTCATTATTTTTTTAACAAGTATAGTTTCTCTCTTTTAAATATCTCCTGGGGCCAAAGCAACAACTTTAACAACTTTTCTCACAGATTTCTGCAGGTATGTATTCCAATACTTAACGATATTTAGGTATTCAGGCTCAAAAGACTGAGAGTAAACCATTCTGACGAACAAAATAGCTGACACATATCTTCTCCAGCTTTCATGTAAGTTTTTTCCTCTATGGTATCATCTGATTAACCTGGAAATCCTAAGGCACTATTCCCACTAAATGTGGTATACGTGCTCGAAATATCTGGGTCTCTACGAACATTTATTCCTATTTAAACCAGAATTTGCGTAAACTTTTAAACTTAAGATCACTGGTGGCAGGGTTAAAAGTTATTAGATTTATAAAAATAATTGCACGAATAATATAAATATCAAGATGCATCTATCAGGCTGAACTAAATCCCAAAAATCACAGTAATTAACCGGAGGGTTGGTTTGACAGGTGAGGGATCTGTTCCTTTCCCTACACCAAGAGCAGTTTCTCTGGAAGATGTTGTACAGGGAATATGAAAATATAATATGATGTGCGTGGTTGCGCCTCTCACCCCTTCTTATCCGGGATTATATCATTGCATTCATTGCTGAAAGAGTAATAAAGAATTATCGCTCCATCGGCGAATGAAAAATATATGTCTTGATAATCGATGTTTGGACGTCGAGTCATTGATTACTGGAACACCGTTACCTACTTTAATACGCTGACGGCTTCAGACCTATAACTAAAAAAATATTTGACAGTTTATCTACAAATTTGTGGAGGGAATCATTGCGCTCCCTTCAACTAAGAATATTCTAGCCTTAATCTGATGAGGTAGGAGTTAATATCATGCCGGAACTTGGTGGTCCTGGTGGAAACGAGACACGCTTGCGGTCCACCTTGTTAAAATAAAAATAATGATTCTATAAAGGTTTTTGTAAAACATCTGTCCAAACCTTACGTGCAGAGTGAACCACCGGACTAGAAAAAAACATAATCTACTGCGCAGGCATGCAGGTACTTTTAATTTTCTCCGGAAATTAGGTATTCTCAGAATTCGGTATAGTAGAAAAAAACAATTTTGTGACAGAAACACTTTTGTTTTCATCTTCCTTTCTCATTTACGTACGCAATTAATTAAACAAGTTCCCAACGACATGCATTTACATGATCAAATAGGTACCGATCTTCCGGGGCAGAACATGCTGCGGCATGCAGAGGATATAGTAATGATGACTACACTCGTCAGTCCACTTTCATTTCAGAAAGTACGGGGCACTTTATCTGTGAAAAAGTGTCAGGAAAAAAGGAAATGGTTTTCGTCAGGATAAGGTTCATTCAAACGAAGTAAAGCAAAAAGATAGTGTGAGCGTGTTAATTCCAGGGAGAGTTAAGATACGATTTCTGTTAAAGAGAGCGTTGCTTCGGAGGGAATGACATCCACTGTGTATTTTCATTCCGAGAAAAAGGCTTTGGAAGACCAGCTATGCGAGAGGACTCTATGTAGTTTATTTCCGCCCTCGCATCTAGCCCTTGCATGGCATTTTGACTGTGTTACTGTAGAATATATTAGGTTAGGATAACTAAGAGTGGTTTTCCCCTCGGTTTCCATAGCAAACCGGAGATGCGTCAGGCGTGAGGCGATACAATTTCAAAAGAGAAAATTAAAAATGATCTTCGAAGTTAAGGTTTGGTTACCGCAAACAATAGCGTCCTTCAGTATGATGAAAAATCTCAATTTAATTCACGAATTCAGTAGTTAGACCCAAAAAATAATTTTAGGCAAAAACATTTCCTTCTCCGGTCATCTGTTAACTCGTAACAAAAATAAAATGCCCAGATGTTACTGCCCACTCCGTTATAGTTACTACGTTACCGGGTTCTGTTCGGCACGGTGAGATAGGCCGTAAGCGCCGTGGCGGTTAGATGGAAGCGACTTGTGACGCATCAACTATGCACCCGGCTTTTTAAGAGAAAGGCTAAAGCGCTTCGATTATTAGCGCTCAATGACTCAAAAATCATGCGGCACATAGAAGAGCGGGAATTTTTGTATCAAATCTCTATCGGAAATTGAAATAAAAGAATTCTGAACGAGCCCATTACAGTTTGTGTTCAAGAAATTCAAGGGTTTCAAGTTTCAAGGGTATGAATTAAATATAGTTTTAAATTTAATTCTTACCTACTTCAAGACGAATTGATTACCACCGTAAACTAATTGTTGATCATTATCAACAACCTAATCAGCCATATTTATAGTTATTCTCTGGACTTAACCAGCTTTTTCGTGGGTAAGAACTAAAGCGACGATTGAATAATAGATTATTCTTGTCTTCCGTCTCATGAATGGATTCACTGATGAATCCGGAAAATGACCGGCGAACAATCGCCGATTTTTGCCTCAAGTGCGGGATTCAAATCTCTATTCCGTCGGATTGAAAAAAAAATACTCTCAAGGCTATTTTCTTTGAAGTTTGTAAGTTGAGCTTAAATTTGATTGTACCCCACATTTCCCTCAAAGTTCGTGCGTTCTAATTTTCTCTCGTGCCCGCAGGCTGCGCAATCAACCCACATTTGCACTCGGCAATCGTATTTGTCGAACTTCTCACCCACACACGCGCATGCGCGGACTTTGAATTGACGCGCGTGGATCCTCGGCGGCAGATCGTGCCGTGATCGACTCCAAAATGGACAAAAGCCACCACATGGATTCCGGAGGTCCTCGAATGGGGTAAGAGCAAAATATTTACAAATCCATTATCAATTGCATGTCGATAACTTGGTGGAATTTAAGGTTAATTTAAGGATGAAAGTCAATTTAAAGTTTAATCGTTCATCCACCTGACGTACATATTTTGTCAGCATTCGTTTTCATTCTTTAATGATTCAGTTTGTGAGCTATCTTAGGCTGGCTCTGTACATACGATAGAAAGTTACATACATATTGGTTGTGTCAAAGGTGTTTTGTGATCTCGAGCCCCTGGTACCTACCGATCGTAATTCTAAAAATGAAAAAAATACTGCATGAACACATGCTATAGAATAAATATTTCGAGACGCCTGTCTATCTAACATCTTTTTTCCTGTTAGCTACCGATAATCTCTTTCACATTTATGCAACAGTTTGATGCCCATTGACCACTTATCTTCATCTGTATTGCTGGCTTTGTACGTTTTTCTTTCTATATTAATTTCCTGCATTAAGTAATTACCGTTAACCAGAACAGAGGTGCAATGTTAGGGATTGTTTAAATCTTTCGTTTATTTACGTTAATGACGTTAGTGTATAATTCGGAAGCAATTTGTTACATAATTATTATAATTATCTATTCCGCTCCTTCTGTGGACATTACTAAAATTTACCGACATTTACTAAAACCAACCATATCACTTATCGCGGATTTTACCAAAACTAAATAAGTACCTATTTAAAAATTGCTTCATCATATTTTTTATTACCAAACGATAAAATGACACGACTGACTGCCCATGAGCCATTCGGAACAAAAGGTCATAAAGCGGGACTTAACCGGAATTTCCGGCAGGTCAGGTCACCCCGGACATGAAATCGAGAGTTTGATTTTAGCCTGGAGTAATGGGATTAGTTTTTTTCTTGAAATGAGTGGTTATACTGTGAAATAAATACTATAAAATATTTACTAATATAAACGGTGCCTGAAACAAAAGCATGCGATGGCGTGAGCAATGTTATGATGGTCTGTTCAACTAATCCGCAGTTAGAAAAAGATGGAGGTTGAAAACGCTGAATCGCATTTTACTTTACGCCAGGGGCTGATAGTTAGCTCGAGCGCCTGCATGATTCCCGAAGTTCCGGCTGAATGCGTTCGCTAGTTCAACCGCTCGGCTACCAGTAGCCTATCTCTAACATAATCACTGTCGGAGTGAATGATGGCCCCTATGCAGTCGAATCCCTGTTCTAGCCGTAATGCGAAGACAAATAAAGGAGAGGGCATCGTGATTCCATCGGAGCTTTCACTCCACAAATGACAATATTTATACCGTGAACTTCTGCAGAAAAATAAGCGATAAAATAGGAGCGGAAAAGATTAAGAGAAGAAAAAAAATAAAAATTGGGTTGGATGATTCAGAAATCTTTTGCATTCCGAAGATGCAGTGTTGCGAAAAGCGTTGTTTATAATGAACCGGAAAATAATGGAAAATTATAAAGATGAAAAGCAACAAAAAATTAAAGATGAAAAGTCCACCCGTTGAACGCTTTTGCTCTGGAGGCGATGAGCTCCCGTGTCCTTTTTGGATGATGGCGACCCAGCCCCGGAAATATTTTGTTATGGATCCACAAATATCAAAATTGACACCACGACCCAAGCATTATTTTAAAATGCAGTAAATGGTTGTTAAAAAGGATGTCAAGTTGTTGAAATCCTCCTTGGTGTCGCCCGTATTATATGCTCAGCCATGACGCTGGAGGTTCGTTAATCAAATCTACAAATCAACCTAATTATATCTTTACTCTTTGTAGGTTACTCATACCAGGGCTTATAATAAAAATAAATAAACTGAATCATTTATCAAAAATAAAAATTTAACCAGGTTTTAATTAGAAAATTTTACGTATTTAAAAGTTTAAGATGGTTTTTAGAGTACTTGAAAACTGAATTTTACCCAAGGGATAGACTCCAGATGGATAAACTATGTTTGAGATTTCTAACCACCCAATACTTCCAATAAGAATACAATGAAGTTGATATCACTGAAAGCAAAAGACGACCGGCATGGCCACTGCCTATTTACGCCAAGAACCCTCGGAGGCACGACCGTCCCGTATATCTCCACTCTGGAGATAAAATAAATACACTTTTCCCGCATTCTGTGGAAATAACCTTGGATTCACTCTCATTAGTGTTTTTTTCACTTTTTCTTCCATTGAAAGGAGAGCAAGAATAGGTATCCATCTATATCTTCCAAACTATAAGCGTATGCTTATAGTTTGAAAGATATTGACCCAAATGACTACCACCTTAAAGATACCACAACGACAAGTAATAATGGGGTCGTTCGCTCTGATGCGAAATCTCAATTTTATTCACGAATCCACTAAAGAGACCCAACAAATTATTTTTAACTAAAAATGTTTTTCTTCCCCGGTCACCCGTTAATTGGTAAAACGAAAATGATTATACCCTAGAGTTTTCCCCCACGCAGTTATATTTACTACGTCATCGGGTTTACCTTGGCCAAACCCTCGGCGTGATAGATCTAAAGCACCGCGGCAATCGGGTGGAAGGGACTTTGACGTGATCACCATGGGACCGTCTTTTTCAGCGAAAGGGTTAAGAGGTTCCATTTTTAGCCGCCTATTAATTGGAAGATAAGCAACAGATAAAAATGAAGGAGAAATACGGCTATTTTAGTTTTTTTTAACTCTAACAAAACTATAGTAAAAAAGTCATGAACGAGTCCATTTAATCCATTTTGTGTGCGCATTTAAAACATTAAAATATAAAATTAGTCTAGAATAGATGGTTTAACCATAAATTTATTTATATGCATGGATGATAAAGTGTAGAAATTCTTCAAGAAATCATCTACTTTCATTTTCATCCTCTCCGTATGCAAAATTCAGACTCATATGCATTTTCTCGGGACACATGAATCACAACTTAAATATTGATACGTGAACAACATGACGGGAAATAATTCGCATAATATATTATCAGTTTCCCTGCATTCTAACGGGAAAAACGACACTAGCTATAACTTTTAATAGAGGAATTATACGACATTGACGACGTAAGATCTAACGATATGTATTAACAATCAGGAAGATATGTATGGAAGATGGAGAGAAGAGCTCTAATATAAAAGCCTTTTCCTTGAAAGATTCTTCCATGATAGTATGCTCGTATATACTTAATCACGTTCCATTCCATTGATGGGAATAGGGCGTAAATGGCCTATGATATGGGGATAGCAAAACCACTAGAGGAATTGAAAGCAAATGAGGATGTTGGAACATAAAATATCCTGGCAGAATACTTTGTAAAAGATATGCATGATAAAAAAAACAATTTTGAACGGTAAAGCATTTCATTTAACATAAAGTCTTTCACTTTTAAAGAATGTTAAGGTTCGATAATTTTATATAACTATCTAATGCATATTGGAAAATCAGCCTTTGAAAAACAAAATAAGTTGGCGAGGCTATTTTTATAACTTGGAGAGAATATGGAAATAGTAACGTCTTCTGATTTTATGATCGTGCATATCGATTATTAATGGTTGTCGCTAAGTTAAAATACTTTGACAAACGGCCACTTCTATTTTATGGACGAGAGCTAATATCTGACAGTATAGTACCACTTCAATATTAAACCAACCGAAAGCTGCAAGGATAGTTTTGAAATTAATACAGAGTTTAATATAATTCTCATTCTCCCATTCTGCAGTTTTTACTGGATGTTAATTTCAGTTTGCTACGTCATGAATAATAACAAAAGTTGAGCCTATTGCCCGAGAAGAGAACAATTTAGTAATACGAAAAATGAAGTTTAACGTTGTAGCAATATTTTAACACATACATACTATAAATGTGACCATAAAACTTGAATTTTTTATCTGTGATGATTACCAGATGCATTATTGAATCCATTACAACAGTTTCTAATTGTTTCCAGTTACAATTGTCATTGCCTATTTTTTTCACTAGAAATGATGAAAATTCTGTACCAGCATATAATTTCTACTTATTCACTGAACATTAATGTACATATTTTGTTGTTCCAAGTCCTCATTTATTTTATGAAAAACAATGCAAATATTTCTCTTTGACAGATATGCAAAAATGTGATATTTGAGACTGTTTTAGTTATAAACCTTATTCGTCAGTGTACAATACGAAAAATAAATTACCCGATAGACTCCCCTTAGGGAAGTCTTTCTGCTCTTTTCTTTCTATTGAATACCTAAGATTTACATATTATTCCTTGTGATCTATCTTTTGTTCTGAAATCACTTAATCACCGTCCTCTCAAATCCATTGTTCCGGAGTTTCTCCAGTACCCGATCTTAATCTACAGATTCAAAGGGTATTTTCAAATCAAGAAAAAACTACTATCTAAGTATGTGGAATATTATCTACGAAATATATCCCGTATATAAAATATTTTGTGAATGTTTAACGGTTAAAATCTCTTCTGAAACTGGAATCTTACTCAGTTATTAAGCTATTTTTAAATTTATTTATTAATGTTACCTAATGTATTATCCAAGACCACCTTCTCCAGTACTTCTACAAATTGCATAATGTTTATCTATTGAATGAAACGCCTTCGTCTTATTTTCAGACATAATAAAATATGGGGATTATAGTAGCCTTTTAGAAGCTAAGGAAACATGTCCTATTATGAAACATATCCTATTATCCATATCCTATATTTCTAATTATTTATTATATAAACTGACATTTATTTGAGATAGCATTGAGGAAGTCAGCATCATTTCCATTGCGACTAGATTTATTAGTTTACGATTACATAATGGCTAATAAGATATGCTAATCGGTCAATTTAAAAGAATTTAAGTGGCTTCCCATTGGGTTCCCATTATTAAAAAAACATTTTTGAAGCTGGGATAGGGCTACTAATATCACATGGATGCTCTCTTTGGGAAACTCATTCGATTCCTTTGTACTGACCGCTGTATACTTATACACGGTTTTTACATCGGATAACAAAATTCTTGAACAGTAATATCACTCCAGTGTTCATTACACCTGTAACTAATTTCCATCTCACATTTTCTTTATTAGTGACTACATGCTAGAGAATAAGGCCCTATATTTTAAATCTCAGGTTATTTATATGTAATTGTATTATATATTTCTAAGGTAATTTTTAGAAAATTAATGTTTTCCAACGTAGTAATGCCAACTAGTTAAATACCACTGTCGGAAGGTAAAGTTTTGCAATGTAGTGATCATGATTAACCCTTGGTGAATCCCACAATTCACATGGAATATCTTAAGAACTAGTCCCCAAGGATCTCTTGATCCTAAGGAGCGCTTTATCCTATTCCGCAAATCGTAGTGTGACTGGCCAAGGTGAATGTCAAGGAGAATTATTATTATTACTTATTCTTCCACGTAATAACAGGTAGAGATGATGGAATGATTCTAATTCAATGAGGAAAATCCATTCTGCTTCATTTAACTTGCAAAATTATTAACGCTACTAACGCTAAAACTTAAAAAGTATTGACGCTTCATTTCTTAAAATAAATATTGTTTATTATCGCATAATAGCCGGCCGGGTTAAGGCGACCGCCTGCTTATTCAAAGATCGCGAACTCGAATCTAGTCGTGTTGCCCATGGATGTTGTGTAAGCTGTATTGGCTCGGCAAGTAGGAAACTGGGATGGATGGCGAAGGTTTTACAGTGATCTCTCTCTCTCGCGATCATTGTCAGAGGGGCATGTCAAAAGCGTTCGTGAAGACAAAAAAGAATAAATAAACATTCTAATTTTGACAGTTACCTCTGATGCAGATGAAAACAAAATACTTAAAACAAGTTCTAGTTTTATCTATCAAATTTATGGTTCATTGACGGATTCGAATGAAAAGGTGCCCTTAATAATTGAAAATATTCTGAGTATTGTAACCCTGAGTCACCTTGAAGATATTCCGGGTGAGTTAGACGCAATGTTAGGCAGCACACTCGTGTTTGAAGGACGGAAACATAGATGACGGCACAAAAAGTTTCAAATATGCGAACAGCTCTTCATAAGTAAGCATTTGAAATAACTCGACGACCGAAGAAAGTTGAAACTTGGGTCAACTACAAAATAAAGTGTAGCTAATGAATTGTTTTCCGTCATGAAAGAGTATATCTATATATACACGATACCCCGCAAGCCGCCGCTAGGGCGTGTGGCAGGGGGAGGAGGGTGTTATGCCACTA
>LYUA01000397.1:485520-500285 GCA_002093875.1 Calopteryx splendens
TTCCCAGGATGACCTGGTACCCGAAAAATGGTGCACAGCTTGGGTGAAGTGGAGAGTGCTCAGAGGAGTCTCCCGGAATCGAAACCGGGGCCTCCAGTTGGTAGATCATTGCTACCTACCCACTGGACTTCCGCACCCCTATCAATATCCAGCAAAAGCAAAACAATTTTCGGACTTTACGAAGTAACGTTGTGTGGTTGGAACATCGTACGACATTTGTACGTGCATGTAAACTGGTGATAACGTTCGCTGCTACTAGGGGTGTGGGATCCATCAAAAACCTTTCCTAACCATTTACCTACCATTAATAAAAGAAGATTACTTGCAAAAAAGGTATCTATTAGGCACCCACAATGAAACTGAATTGCCATAACGATATTTTTTAATAAGATTATAAACTTGTGGAATTGCCTAACAGCATACATATAAATTGCATAAAATGCATGCATTAAATTGCAACTTCTAATCGTAAATTGTTCCAATCTGAAGATATACTTCAATACTAATTCTATTCATATTACATAAAGATTTTTGTACCTGTGTTCCTAAAGCGTTGAATGCCGTATGATGATAAATTCCATGCAAAGGCTAATGAATACCACTGCTCTAAACTTCATAGAGTTGTTCAGCAATACCATTTCACAAGTTTACCGACTATAACCACTGTCACTGACTGACACTGTCAACTCAGACAACACTATCCCTAGTCCTACAACCCTATCAACTCAGACAACAGAATTTGAAAAAGTATTACCGCGGGTCAGTGAACAAAAGAATACGGATATATCGTTCGTTAAAATTTCTCGAACATTAGTTCAATTTTAGTCAAATATTTTTAACTAAATATAGAAAATCTTAATGTGAACAGCAACAGAGTGAGTGTTTTTATTTGTCGAATTTGAATAACAAATTAAGCTTTAATGATAATAAATCTTGTGGTACCCTTGTCTCTTTATGTAAATGTGTCTAACGATGGTTCCTAACGTACCTAATTTTTATTCAACCATTTTCGGTATATTTTTAACACAGTTTAGCACTTGTTATTTATTTTTAACTCAATTTATGTATAAATAAATACACTGGATTAAAAACAGGGAAAATCGACACAAATGTCTGCTGTAAGTTAAGCATGTTTTCATGGGTAAATGGATCACCTTGCCCCGTCATTAGTATTATTGATGTTCTTTCACCCTGAAAGACTGGTTATCAATTTTTAAGTCAAATATGAGGAAATCTACAAGTATTTTAGTCGAAATGTTCTTGGGATAGACAAGCCTAAAACAATAGGAATAGTCAACGGTATTATCCTTGTACCTACCCCACATCCAAACTGATTAAGGGGTCGAATACGCTTTGTAAAAGTATTTTAATTCAGAATAAGAAAAGTGTTAGTCTAGTGAATAACGTGCCCAACTCCTCACTTAAGTATCGCGGATTCGATTCCCGCATTCGCCATGGCTGCTATAAAATTCAAATTACTTAGGTCTCTAATCTTTGGTTCAGATCATGGAACTTGGTGACAAAAGAAAAATTTTCGGTACACGGGTCCCATGAAGCTTACGAAATGCCTCAAGTGTTCGATAATTATTATACTTGACTAAAAATGCTTGTCTTTCAGAACAAAGGGAGAGAAGGTGATGCATGAGAAAAATTACAAAGTTGAAGACCATCGCTTAAATTATTGCTTCATATTTAGTCATGGATACCGACTCTCCGTTGATTTATGGGCTTGAATTTCAGGTACATCAAATGCAAATTTTATATTTTAGGAAGAGTTAAAGTTTTCCCGTTACTAATTTAGAACCCCAAACAGGCCCGTGCCCTAGCATCTCAACAATCTGAGACTGAGTGTATACGATTCTTCGTTGGAACTCAATCTCTGGAGTTTGAAAATCAAATACACGTCGTTGAAGTGGATGAAAAGTCAAATTCAATTTGCAAAAAACTGTACCAACATGGTTCAGGAGAAGTGTGGCATCTGTCATCATCCCCAATGGACAATAATGTAATTTCAACATGCTTTAACCAAATTTCTGGTAAGTTAATTAAATCTGTGTAGTTTGATACAATGTTAAAAGTATATTTATTAGCTTGTGAATTTTAGTTCAAAATGGCCCTGATTCGTCTTTAATGAAAACATTTATAACTTAGAAGGAAGAAATTCTTGTACAATGCATGCAGCAATTTGGAGAATACCGGAAACTACCGAAGAGGGTTCTGGTAATGAAGTATATGACCCTTGCTCAGCAGCATTACCAACTTTGGACCAACTGTCACTCCTGGAAACAAATGAGTATGGAAAGGATGTCTTATGCACTGTCTTTCACCCAACCGAGGGAGACAGAGTTGTGTCAGTTGTAGATAACCATTTCATATTGTGGGATTTGGGCAAAGGTTGCACAGCTGCTAAAGTGAGTGAATCATTTCTTTAGTGCATGTTCATTCCCAGATGAAAAAGTATCCTCTACAAAAATGGTGCTCTTTTCACTTTATCCAATAGCCAATAACTCATGGGCTTCTGGAGGCAAAGGGTCAGCCCAAATTCTCAGCTGGGAAGTGGAATCCTCATCAGAGTTGCACCCAGTTTGTGACTGCCAACGACACCCATGTTCGAAGTTGGGACTTACGAACTCCCTCTCGACAGGTTTGGATGATAGAGGGTGCTCATTCACAGCTTATCAGGTAATTATTTCATAATGTATTGTCTTTTTAATGGAGTTAATTCCAATTATCAATGATTTTGACCATTTCATGAGGTTAACAGCATTTTCAAGACTTTGGGAAACAGTAAATTATAAAGAGCAGGAGGAGAAAAATTGGATAAGTTAGAGATATCTGGGCAGCATCTTAAGTGAAGATAAAAAAAGTAGCAGAAAGGATGAAAAAATTGCAACTCCTGTTTTAATTGCATTGTACAACTTGTGGATGTTCTAAAAATGATCTGCTAGATTAATGTTAGGGGGGGTCCTTCCTCCCCAACTATATGCTTAGTACTCGGTGAAGGCACCAGTTGTCACTGCCACGGATCTACAGTAGCATCCTGTGCAGGAACTACATAAATGGTAAGAAATTGGTGATGCTGTGGGTCGGAGTGGATGAATGAGGCAATAAGATGGGGAGTGTAGAGTAAGATGCATAGGTGTGGAGTGAACACAGGAGAAGATGAGCGCCTTCAGACCTAGGCACCCTCCTCTCCCAATGCTTTTCATCACATGGGACGTCAAAACCTTCCATGTTAATAAATTCCAGTGCCAGGCTTTCTTTGATAATTCCTCCCTTTTGCCAGGCAGGAGGAGGTTTTATTTCCAGGGGATTAAATTAGTGTATATGTGGAAAGTATGTGTGTGTGGTCTGATTAAATAACTACATAAGTGGAAACACTAAGTTTGTCTTACCATTTATTATAATTATGGATTTCCACAAAGTAGATCCGGAAACAGTTTCCTTCCAGGGATTTGCCCTGGGGCATTGTGAATCAACCTTGTCAAATCATTGCCCACTCTCGACTTGAGAGTGAGTAGGGCTGTGAGATGTTTGAAATTCGATATGCAGTATTTATGAAATATTACAATACAATACTGAGTTTCCGGGCAGTATGATGTAACACAGTGTGATTTCAGGGATATCATGCACATAAAATGACTTTACTTATCCTATGTTGAAATTCAGAAGTGTATGTTAAATACATAGTATTAGAGTAGGGATAGCTGCAATCAGCTAGTTTTTGGATTGAAATATTATGATGCCAAATAGGATTGTTTAAGTTACATTTGTTTTCTTGAATTAAGGCACTCACAGAAGTCATTTATGTGTCAAATATGTCTGCGTTTAAGTTGAAGCATATGTCTAACCCCCCAAAATATTAGCAAAAATCAGTATCATGCAAAAATAAATAGATAATTGGATAAATAATGTTTAGAAAACAATGAATGGAATGTAAGATATTACTGCTAGTGTTCTCAGTAGCTCATACGAAAAGCTGAACCAATCAATGTTCGCCAAACATATATTTAATTATTGACCTAGAACAAGTCACTTCATTCTGTGACCTGAGCCACATTTAGGCTTTCATTGGCCTGAAAAACTTCTCGACTATTAACAAAGCATATACTATAATTATACATATACTCACTCATTCAGGTCATATAATTTATCATTATACTGTTAGATTTTCCATGAAAATATTAGGAATTGTGATTATTTATTTTAACCAAGTACATATTTATGAGAGATTTCTTTTCCAGAGATTTAGACTTCAATCCAAACAGACAATACTACATGGCAAGTTGTGGAGATGACGGCTGGACCAAATTTTGGGATGTCAGAAATCCCACTGATCCTGTAGTAGCACGCTCAGATCATTCCCACTGGTAAGAAATATACGTAATCTAGTTATGGAATATGGTGTCATGGGAGCAAGCAGCACTATACATTTATTCCTAATTGTTACAAGTAGTTATTAAATATTAAAATTTCATGAGGTTATTGACACCTTTCAGTGAAAACTCGCTTTAATTAATCTTGGATCTCATTTTAAAATTCAAAGTAAGTGATATAAAAGTTTTCTCTGTTATTCTCATTCTGTTATTTAGCTCTAAAATTCGAAAAGTGTCACTTCACTTCTTAATTAATCTTGGATCCCATTTTGAAATTCAAAGTGAGTATAAAAGTTTTACTTGTATAACCTGCTGGGTATTTATTCTGCTATTTAGCTCTGAAATTCGAAAGTGTCACTTCTCGCAACACCTGCACAATACCCACAAGATTGTAGGGCATGGTATTAGCTTATTTTAATGAAACAAATCAAATTTCAATTAAGTTGTCATGCATGTTTTCCATAGTGTTCTCAATTGAAAAGAAATAAGCTGTTTTAAATGGCATGGCCTGGTACTTTTTGTTTGGGGCTGTTTTTTTTTCAGCCCCTGCCTGATATGGCAATAAAAAACAAAATTAATTGTTGGCAATTTCCACACTGACTGAGGCTAGTCTAATAGGCTGACTAATGTTTCAATAAGTTATATTCATTTATCCTGATGGAGCACCTGCTTCCTTGTACTCTCCTCCAGCCAATCCTTCACTCTGGTCTTACTCCTCATTAATTTTGATCTGCTGCCTCCAAAACCACACTTTCATCCAGGTAAACAAATGAAAATCACTTGGTGCCAAATCGGGGCTGTAAAGTGGGGGGGAGGGGGCAACCAACTCCAATCATGAAGCAGTTACTGTGTACATGCTGCTGTCTGAGGGTGTGCGGCTTCATGAAGAAGACACTTGATGATAGCATGCCTCTCCTTTTGTTACGTATTGTCGGCGGCGTAAGATTTTAGCAGTGTGTTACTGCAGTAGTGATGGTTGTTCCAAATTCCATAAACTTTATCAACAAGACTTCTTAACAGTCCCAAAACACTAGTAATCATAAACTTTCTGTTGAACTAAGTTTTTTGAATTTCTTCCGTTTCTTGGGCAAGTGTTTATGCATGCATTGATTGGATTGCTCTTTTTTTCTCAGCATTCATGAGCTGAACCCATGTCACACATCTTCCATCACAATCCTGCCCCTAAAACATTTCCCCCTCCTTATGGTACTGCTTCAAAAACATGAGGACAGACCCTAGTCACAGAGTCTTGTGAATGACTGTGGGGCATTTGGGAACCCACTGTTCACAAAATTTCTGGTGGCTTAGTTTTAAAGTCATGATGTCATTACTGACTGTGAAGTTTGAGGAGACTCTACATAATAGAAATTGTGAACTGACTGCTTTCTCAAACCATTTCATTGACTTGTTAAACAATGTCATCAGATACCACTGACTTCCTTCCCTGACCTGCCTTATCATGGACATTGGTTTGTCCTCAAAATTTTTGAAACCATTCTTGCATAGAATCATCACTCTTGAAGTTTTCTCCATGCACATTACACAACCCAATTAATTTCTGCTGTGAGCTCAGAGAAATTGAATAACAAGAGCAAACCTTGCTCTTGGCTGGAGGGGTGATTATGATAACCTATCCCCATATTACAGTCTACAACCATAGTGTTTACTGTTACGTATTCCATGAGAGGAGGAGGGAAGAATAAAGAGGAAGTAACATTGCATTCTGAATGGACCTCAGGACTGCAAACGAGAAGTGTGGGTTCATGAAGTTCACTTGTTAAACAATGGAAAAAGAAATGTTGAATAAACTATCCTAGCAACCCTTGCAGGAATGGAGAGATTTTCTTTCTATGAGGGTGTGAAACCCTGCATATCTGTAGTAAAATTCAACTCTTGTGACCTAAGAAAAAATTAAAAAACCTAAAGCTGAGTTAGGCATCTGTATTCTTATACTATATAGAGAGCAGAAGTTGTACATTTACCTGGAAAAATGACTGAAAAAATTGACATTTATTTTGAAGTGCCATCCTAGTTTCAAAACAAAAAATTCTTTTATTCTTCTTACATGCTAGTATGCTTACACTTTTCTCACCTATATTGGAAACTGATTAGAAATTTGAATGGGAGAGGATTTCAGTTATAGTTCATTATGTATGTTAATTAGTATAATTCAATATTGAAATGACTTGTAATGCATACTGTTGATAGCATCTAAGTGCTATCAACAGTATGCATTTCTAAAATGCTATCATGCATTGATAGCATTTTAAGTGAATTTACTATGGAAGCATTGCAACTTCTCATGATGAAAACCATTTCACTTTTTCTTTTGAAAGGGTATGGAGTGTGAGGTACAATCCCTTGCATGACCAGCTTGTCCTTACCTCCAGCAGTGATTCCAGAGTCATACTGTCATGTGTGGCTTCAATAAGTTCTGAACCCTATGGTCATTGCATCGATGATGATCTTCATGAGGACAATGAAGAAGAGAAAGAAAAGTGAGTAATTTTCAAAACCTGTTGTTTTAAAGTGCTCAGACAAATCACTACAGGTTCTACATTAGTTGTTCCTAATTAACACCTTGATGTGAAAAGTTGTTTTCCTTTCATTCATGAAGACTATTTAGTGAAGATGAAGAATGATGATGAAAAAAATTGAATACTATGACTTCTGAAATATTGCATTTCTTGATTGTTTTTTCCAGCATCATCTCGTTATATGATTCAAAATGGTGAAATGTTGTACATTATTTTTTTGTTGAATTTCTATTTCCAGACATTCAAAGATGGAAGATGGAGTTCTTGCTGCTTATGATGAACATGAAGATTCAGTATATTCCGTGGAATGGTCAACAGCCAATCCTTGGACATTTGCATCCCTAAGTTATGATGGAAGGCTTGTTATTAACAGAGTACCTCGAGCTGAAATGTATCGAATAATTTTGTGAGTCAAATTCCAATGAGATGTGTCATGATAATTTTTATCATTTCCTGCATCTTATATTGCCATCAAATGGCTCATGATGTCATGTGGATTGGTATAGGCTTTTCTTACCAATGATTGGATGTCATTGATTCATGATTGTAATTATTTGTAAAATGTATTCAAATGTTTCATATTGTGCCCTTGATAGAAGCCTGTGGCTGTGACCAGCTCTGTACAAGTTTTCAGGTTATTACTAGTCTGCTTTAATTTGGCTCCACCTTTTATAGCATTGAAAGTACTGAAACTCATTGTAACACCTCATGTTCCACTATGGCTTGATTCAGCAAAATTCTAAATTGTATTTTCTGTACTTCTAGTGTTGTGCGTGAAAGAAGAGAATTTGATGTTTACCATTCCACCCTTTTACATCCCAATATGTTTATAATTGTAAAAGGCACTGTTTCTATATTTTATATTATGTAATTTTTTTGTTATTAAAAATTTGTTTGGACATACAAATGAAATGGAAAAGGTGTAGGCCTTTTCATATCACACTACTATTTGGATCCAACCTTGTGTGCCATATTTATTTCTCATGTTCATGAATTGAAGGACTTTGGCACTTGGAAAATGGTATCACATCGTACCAATTATGATGAAAAATTAATTTGTACCAGGGGTGTTGCCAATGTGACAGGGTTAGGAGGGATAGCGAGAATGATGATATTAAACCCATGAAACCTGTTGTCAATAGTATGCTATTGCTAACCCAGTATAAATTCCTTGCTGAAAACTAATGTTAATTCATAAAATTAATGACCATTTTGGAGTGGTTCCATAGAAATTCAATAGCTCAAGGATGGGGACAAGGAAGTGCAAATGAAAAATCATGAACTTTCAAAAATTCATTTAGTCATAATATTTTCCAGAATGAAAATCAAAAATGAAATAAATGGTATTGTAGTAAATAAATGATGAAATACAATTGCAGTCAAAATCAGAAAAATTTAGCAACAAGAATTCTTTAATTTGTCATGATTATCTCTTCAGCACCAAGAAGTACCACAAAACAGGCTACTGAAGTGAGAATAGGCAATGAAAGAGCAAAAACCAAGGTGAGATACACGTAATAGGGCTGAAGTAGTGCTTCAAACCAGGATCATGTAAGATGTTATCATACCTATTCACTATCATAGGTTTTTTAATGAAAAACACTGGGATATGTAACTTGTAAATATACATGCATATTATTGGTTCTTTGATATTATTCTCTAAATAGGCTAATAATTCCAAATGTAGGCATTTAAAAGAATCTGGTCAGTATCACCACCATGGATGAAATCACCTCTCACAGATCGATAGTGCAACCATATCAGCATTAAATTGGAATTTAGAGTGCATGCAGCAATTGCTACATAATATGTTTTGTTTAATCTATAGGTACTACAAAATTTTATCTCAATGTCTCCATTCAGAACAATTCAATATGTTTTAAGGCCTAGGATGTTGACTGGAGGACGCCTATGCTAGAATATCCATCCCCCCCTCATTATTTTATTGGTTATATTTGGCTTAATATAAGTTTTTAATTAATATTCATATGTATTTTTATTACATGTATAAGTGTAGTAATGAAGATATTCTGATAAGATCCAAGATTCCACTCCCATAAATGTCACTCATTTTACCAATTTGGACAAGAATAACTTTATGTACTCTTCCTAATTGCTTAACTATTTCCACTAGTTCATGGAACTGCATTGTTACCACAAGCAATGAACATTGTTGTATATGGTCTTTCTTTCACAAGTGGCATTCTATCATAAAATTTTTTATAGTCGATAAAATTTCCATTTTTATACTTTCATGAAATTAAAGTATGCTTTACGCTAAATGTACCCACCAGGATCAAAAATCACACAAAGGTGTAAATTATTGTATGCCACATAATTATCATACATGTTTGCAACATTGGTATAAATGCTCCGCTGTAGTAGTTTGATGCATAACATTTTATTCCTTACTTTTTGTAGTCAATTTTCCAGCAGTCCGCTTTGATGTGTATTAAGATGAGGCATTATTCTTGCGAGTTTTTATAAGATTTTCACTGGAATGTTGAACTGTAGATACTTACTCTTCGAACCAGGAGGAATGCCAAAGAATTACATACAAACCTTTCCACAGTTCATGTAATCTAACTTATAGTACTATTAAAAAGTAATAGCCGGTGAAATAATTTAGTTGTAAAAAAGCTAGATACAGAATTTTTTCACACAAATGGGAAATAATTACCAGTGATATCTACAAATGTCACGGACTTATAAAACATTTGATGAAAAAAAAAGAAATACTGATACGTTTTAGCATTACATACACCTTGGTCACCACTGCTTTTCTTGATTCCAGGTATCTCGGGCTTGATTAATGACCAGTTCGTGAATACCTTGGAATTGGTGGCTTTCAAGACCTTATTTGATCTCAACCCTATGCCATAATTCATGACTCTGGATTTTTCTTTTTATGTGGTCCTTGATATTAAAATGCTGTACTGACTCCCATGCATCAACGTGTGAAAACAAAAATGAATTCATGTTCATGTAAAACAGAAGGATCAGATGTCTGAATACTTTGGTCATACACTGATAAAGTGATCAGCTTCTTATGTAGACTTTGAAAGAGAGTTAAAATAACTCACAACAAGAAGTTGCTCATGATAAATTTAATAATAGAATTTTCCTTCAAATGAATGCAGGAACCCAAGTGTTAGAAGCTGCTCCTGTTTAACATTTTTTTCATGCTCATAAAATAAGATTTTCTGCATGGTTGGAATTCAGTTTCCCTTGGAGACCTTCATTAGAGGCTTATCGATTAAGACTTCAAATGCCTTGACAAAGAATACCCACATTGCATTCATTCTCATAATTTCAACTGTACATAAGAAGCAAACATTTATAGTGTACTGATGGAAATCTGAAGCAATGTATTTGAACATCTTACGTAGCTATTTTTCATCCACATGTCCTCGATCAATGAATTACTATAATAATAAAGGCTCCTTTGATCACATGCGAGCATTATTTTCCTCAGCTTTGGGTTTATGCCTGTAGCTTTCAAAAACATATTCTTGAATGGTTTGTCTGCAGTTTGAAAGAAACTATCTGAAATCACTCTGCTTTTCTACATGGTTCAAATGTTAAAAATTGGCTTAGCCAAAAATTTTTTTTTACAATGAAGAGATGTCAAAAACCACAAGAGCCTCATATATTAAATACAAATCGAGGGTTAGCAGATTAAAACATAAGGGCCATTCTATAGTTTCTAAATTGCTCTCTTCAGTTTTGTTACATTCAGCAGAATAATGTTCCAGACCATACACAATATCATACACTTATGTATTCTTGATTCCGATTAGTGCAAATTGATCAAACTGTAATGACATTTTCTTTAAAGTAAAATATTAACGGTACCCCCACCCGAGATTATCAAGGACATCCAAAACCTTAAATAGGTAGGTCATAATGAACTTACTAAATAATTGCCTTTTCTGGCGGCGGAATATCTATTCCAAAGCAACTTAATAGGAAATATCATCATTAGCATTGATTGTATATGTGATCAAGTGTGGGACTTGGGTCACTTCACTGTGTGGAAAACTCAGGATCGTTAGGCATCAATACATACAGTTCGCATCTTCACTATCCTCAAGTATAGCAGATTTCCTTCAGTGATCCACTCACTTGACACAAGTTAAAAATTTCTTTAAGTATGAGCAGTGTGCCAAGTTGGTATAGAAGTGAAAGATGCAGGACTCGTTACGTCATAGTTATGTCATTTCAAAGGAGAGGAATCGAAATTTTCAAAATCCAATATAAAAAAATTAATCAACTATTTAAATCTTTTCCCTTTGTAAAAAATGATGATAATACTATTCTTATTTAATCTCCTTATGCTGTTTCTATTTAAGGGCTGTATTAATGAGATCAGAGCAAACCCCATGCATGAAGAATATCCATTTCAGCAGTACATTTGGTCTCACGCTTGTAAGTTAATGCCACTGAATTGCAGATTATGCAATGAACAATGTTACTTTTAGTGCTATGATGCAAAGTTCTCATTTCCAAATGAAGTCTTTTAAATTAATAGAAACCTTCTGTTGATGCAACTTTAGATTCCAGCCAATCAGTTTAAACTAGGAATTTATCTTTTTACTGAAAACACTTAATAAAAAGAGTAAACCATTAGAATACATGTATATCCAGTATTTGAAATATGGAACAAAAGTTTACACTAAGGTACTCAACACTATTCAGAAAAATTGATCAAATTTTAGGAATTTTATTGAAAAATTGTTACTAAAGACTTCGCGAGAAATACCACACATCACATCCTTGCAAGACAAAAAAAATATCATTCATCACTCAAATTTTTGTGTGCAGTTTATAATAATTATTATAATTAAATAATGATACCTAGAACAATAGTCTGTACCCCTGCCATTCTTAAAAGTTCTCAGATTTGACAAAGGCATGAACAGTAAAAAAATTAAGAGAAAGAGGGACATAAATATTAGCCTTTTGACAATAACACACATTAGAACCAATGCAATAAAACAGTGAAAGTAGTGTTGACATAGGCATTCCAAAGATTCACTAACACAATAAGTAAGCCACCTCAACCCCCAATGAGTCTTGAGCATTTCAACATCAATGAAATACTTCACCTGAGTTTAAAATCCATGTTTCAAAACCCTAGGCCACGTTTCAGGAAACATTTTCATTACCAGCAGCTGGTGAGATTTCTAATTATATATGGCTGGAACTTTAAATAAATGCACAAAAAGGAAAAATAACAAACCAAATTTTCACAGGCCTTAATTATGACTATGAACAGTTCAAAAGCTGAAAAAAATTAATTCTTCCAGTAGCATGGTTGTTAAATAATTCAAGTTATGAACATGTTCTCCATGTTTAATGCCCAACTTTGTGCCAACACCTAAATTTTTAGGCATTACTTTGACTTAAATACATTTAAATGGAGTGTTGCATTAACTATCAATGTACTTCCAGCTCATGACACTGAACCAGAAGGATCACATGATAGAATTAAAACAATGACAGTTATACCAGTTCATAAGAAATCAGTTTTACATTGACATGAGACTCTTAATAATTTCCAAATAATGATGAGTATTTAAGGCCTGAATTTAATAGCCGACTTGACAGAAAAGTACATGACCAAAATGAAAAAAATAAATGCAATTTTTAAAACTTGTAAAAAAAACAGAATAAATATTTTTGCCCTTTTCACAATTATGATTAAATGCTGTTCATCAGATGCTGTTATATAGAAGCATATTGGAACCATGCACTCCAAATTCAAGACACTTTTCAACCAACTTTAGTTATTAGGTTTCATGGCAACACGTATTTCACCACCACGCTCCCTGCATCTTCACATACTTTCAAACACATTTCACTGAAAAAAGAGGCTGGGTAGCCATATGAAGTTTTTGGGGTAAAAAAAATAATAGTGATGGAGCCTAAAGCTATTTGAGTCGAAGCAATCAAGGATATTCATATCAAGACATGCCGTATAGATTTGATAAAAGCCCACTCAGTGACAGGTCAACATTCCAAGAATTTACCTTCCCCTATGGCAGGAGACTTTTGGAAAACCATCTTATTGAGTTCATAAATAGCAGAATATAAAGTTGGAAGCTGGAATATATCTTTTTCTCTCATGAGCCCTTCCTAACTGATAGAAAAGTTACCCTCAAGATTTAGTCCACACCAAATTGCATGCCATTTAAATTTCCTCACAAGATGCCACAAATCATATGAGGTTGATCAACTTTTTATAGTGAGTGCACAGCAAAGAAGGGATGGCCAATCCAACAAGCAATGTGGAGGGACTTTGTACATGCATGGCACTGAGGTGGGCAGGTTAAAAAAAAAAAAATTGTGGGTATTATAAACATGGTGAGGTTCCCAACAGACATTTTAAAATCAGGAATGATATGAAAACAAAATGAAAAAATCAAGCTGTGAGATGTGGCATCACTATGGGCAAAAGTTATCCATTAACAAGTCTTTCGGTCCATTTTTGAGTTCTTAAAACACTTTTTTTGGAGAGACATCCACAAATCATACTTCCTTTCCATTTTCTCTCCTTGATTCATTCTCATTTCTTGCTCACTTGATCTCTTTTAGCACAAATCGTTTGGTGCACGCTGTGGCCACTCTTGTAGGAGGAAATATGTAATGCAAGGAATGCTCCCGACCGATTTAGAGCAAGCATCGCGTGTGGGGGGGGGAGGGGGGGCAGCAGATGGGGTAGAATAATGCGGAATAAAAGCACGATTATAATTTTGCACACAATTTCCTCTCCCGGCGCACCACTCCATCTCTTTGCGCACGGTATGTTCGGGTCCCACCAAAACACACTGCACACCATTACACACAAAAAATAACACAATGGGGAAAAAATAAAGTAGAACAAACACTCCTTATCACCTAAAGGACTCCCCATCTCACACGCCGCTATACCCTTCCCTCTTGGGGGCCTCGAGGCCGCACACCACGGTCGAGTTTGATGGGGGGAAGATGAAACGGGAGATGTGGGAGAATCTTCAAGGCAGAAAATCTCTTTCACTGTTTTGGGAGGAGGGGCGGGTTGAAGAGGGACAGAGGGGGAGTAATTATCATGTGAGATTTAGAACAATGGAACCTGACGGAGGTAACTGGAAGTGTTTAAAAAGGGTGTTGGGGTGAATGGTGGGTGGGGTGAGAGTGGGATGAGGATATTATCAGGGGGGGTGTAGAACCAGCACAAGCTTAATTTGCTGCCCTTGGAAATGCTCCAAATGAGCCAAGTGTCACTCAACAGACAAACAATGTGACCGTTAATTTTTACAAAAAATTTTAAAAATCACACATTCATCGACCCCTCCGCAACCCCTGAGATCTTGCCCTCATCTCGGCGGCACATCTC
This sequence comes from Calopteryx splendens, assembly GCA_002093875.1. Classification (NCBI taxonomy): domain Eukaryota; kingdom Metazoa; phylum Arthropoda; class Insecta; order Odonata; family Calopterygidae; genus Calopteryx; species Calopteryx splendens. Next base: position 499,812 of record LYUA01000397.1, read on the forward strand.
CCTGAAATCACACCACACATTATCTTAGTATCAGAGTAATTAAAATTATTTCTGAAAATAAAGCAATGGTATAAATCATGCAAAAGCTATGCAATTCAAAATAACTGGAGTTCATAGTAAAATCCCATTTCTATGGAGAACCGATTTAATCAAAATGACTTTCTATCAGCTCAAATTAGAAGAGACATTCCTGCCATAAAAATCATATGGTTCTTCTCTCATTCGCAGATTTAATGCCAATAACTTCAATTAATGACATTGACTAACATCTCTACAAGAGTGAAAATCTTACGAGATTATATTAAGGTGACTGTATCATGAAATTAAGAGAATGTAGGGTTGAGCACAGCACTTCTAAAAAATATAAAAGTGATGAAGCCCGTATACTACAAAACAAAAGTAGAGTCCGTTCCGTAGCTGGTGGAACTTCGATGCGCAGAACGGTAGCGAGTGGAGGGGAAAGTTCCTTTGGGG